>VDFB02271358.1:624554316-624645929 GCA_007258455.2 Sequoia sempervirens | reverse complement strand
AGGGTTGGAGAGGGTGAGAGAGGGTTGGAGAGAGTGTTAGAGAGTGGGAGATAGTGGGAGAGGGTGGAAGATTGTAGAAGAAGGTGTTAGAAAGGTTAGGAGAGGGTGGGATATGGTGGAGATTGTGGGAGAGAGTTGGGAAGGTTGGAGAGGGTTGCAAAGTGCAGGATAAGGTGGGAGAGAGCAGGAGAGGATGGGAGAGGGTGGGAGAGGGTTGGAGAGGGTGAGAGAGGTTATCTCTCTCACTCCCTTCCTCTCTCTCTGAAGTATCTCCCTCTCTCTCACTCAATCCCTCTAGCTCTCTCCCTAGTACCCTTAATCCTCTACCCTATAAATGTACCATCTAAAGCTTAAAAAAGCCAAATTTATCATAATGCGAACGCGTTATTAACCAGTAGAGATATGTTCATTTAGGATTAAATAACACGCTTGCGTTATAATGAGAACGTGTTATTTATTGCACTAAAATTGGATTCGCGCCTTTTTTTTTAAAAGAAATAATGTGAACGCGTTATAACGCGAACGCGTTATGGCTTGTTTTTTTCTTTTTTGGCCACAAAAGTGCGACCATCTTGGTGCACTTACCCTGTAAAGTATTGTTGCCTCAATGATTTATGAATGTTATAATCGCCCATAATATTAACCAATCAAGGATGTATAATATATCAATGTGTACCATCTTAATGTTTGTCAAGTTGAACATTCAACCTAACATCAATGCCAAAACCAATGTCAAAGGGGCAACAGACACACCATAGGTTGGCTTGATATCAATCAAATTTAGTAAAATAATATAATCTCTTAAAACTAAAGAAGACTCCAACCGATTCATTCCTCATCTCCTTTTATCTAGACTAAAAATAGCATTAAATTCTCCAACCAACACCCATGAAATCAGGGGAGTTAAAGACCTTACATACCTATTATGATCCCAAAGTCAAATTTTACAAGGCATATTGGTCAGAGCATAAATATTAGAGAGAAAGAGGTTTTTACTAGAGTCAAAACTCAAAGCCACCATCGCCAAGGAATGTCTAACTGAAACCAACCAAAGAGGAGATAAATTCTCAATTTTTTTAAAAAAGCACAATACCTCTAACACTACCCTGTGCACCAATGCATTGACATTGGCTTCACTACCATATCTTGGGATATACATTGAGCATACCTTCCATTGATAACTTGGATTCTTGTATAAACACAACATTTGGAGAAAAATCTTTGATCAAATTTCTTGAACAACCTTTTTGTCTAGGGATGTTGTTCAAAACTCTTACATTCTAGGAAAGAGTAATCATTTTTGGGAATTATAAAAATGGGAGTCAAGGGCCTTGAATAAAATCAGCTCCACCAATTGTCTCCCATTAATGTAATATTATCTTGATTTTTCTTCCTCCCTAGCTTGGAAGACTTCTTTGAGATCCACTTTTTGAAATTATTTTAGCGAAGAGCCAAGGTAGGAAGAATCTTGTTACAATGTTACCTTTACCTAGTTCTTGGACCTCTACCTCCTAATGCACTTCACATAGGTCCAAGGTTGGAATTTTACCCATCTCACTTTTCTCTGGAAGAACTGGCACTCTAGGTGAACCCATAACCTAAACAATATCCATTTGTGGCTTAAATATTGTCTCCCCAATATGATTAGGAAGGAAATGAATCCCAACTTTGGGTGTTATGAGAAAGTTATTTATGCTTTGTGCAAAGAAGGAAATTTGAATAAGACATTGAATTTTTTTGGGGATATGAAGCAGGAAGGGCACCACTAAAACACTTTCATCAAAAAATAGAAGAAAATAACAAGTTAACACATGCAGGGGAATAAACTAATCAGTTGGTATGCTTAGCAGCGTACATTATTATTATTCTGTTATAAAATTGGCTTGGGTATAATGTATGGTTAAACCCAAGAGCACTACAAGACTCTAAGATAAAATGTATCATTATAACTTCCAATCATTATTTGAAATTATTGGAGAAAATGTTTAAACCTAAATTAGTTATATTATTATTACTAAGAAAACATTTCTCCCATGATAATCATCTTTCTCACCTCTACAACACATCAGTTCCCCATTATAGAGGTATAGCACAATGTGACTTAGCAATCATTGGTACTATTTGGGAATGTGAGGCATTGCATGAATTGAATCTCATCTTGTGTAATTGAAATCTAATTTTCATTTATTGTGAGTAGATTGAAGCAGCCGTTGTAGGGAGATTGGTTTTGGTTCATCTCATCTTTTGATGATTACTGCTTTGGTCAGTTTTCGTAATATTTTTCCTCCAAATTCTAATCACTTTTCTCATTGAAATTGTGACACAATTTTTGCAAAATCCTAAGGTAAGTCACTTGCCATATGTCAATAATTTTGTATTTTGTGAGTCTATATCCGTTTGGATCATTTTTTGTTGTGTTTTACTTCATTCTAAAAGAATTTTGTCTATATCCTTCATGTGGTTGTTTGAATAACCATTTTCTATTGTATCTGCAAGTTTAACACTAAATATTTCTTTTTCAGGGAAAAATCTCATTAAATGAAGCTCACAAGAGGATATGGCTGGTGGACTCTAATGTCTCTCTCAACCTCTCCACATTCCCTCCTTCTGAATGCCTTGGATGCATTCACACAAAAAAAATTGAATTGTCTATTAGCTTAATTAATTTTCTACACAAGTTCTTTAGATATATTAAGCTATCGAGTTCTTCAGATATTGTGAACATGATTCATTTTCTGACCATTACATATCTCTTCTTTTAACATACATAGAAGTTTTAATTTTTTCTCTTCATTTTTAAAAACATGATATTTTATAATTTAGGTTGATTATGGTAGGCTTATCAAACCAGAGTTATTTGTACAAATCATAATTCATATTTGAAATCAAAATGTGCGTAATTTAAATTATTATTTAACTAATTATGTAATATTAAAATACATTTAAATTTTACTTTTAACCTTCTATCAGCGTATCCCTTGAACCTCCATTGCTATTTTATATCACACCTGTAAAACCGCGTGATAATCCAACTAGTTGACCATGTGCGAGGAAGTAAGCGAAATGTTTGACAATTAAGGATTAGCGGTGGAATAAATAAAAGCAATCATACACCAAAACAAAACAAAAAAAACTGAAAATAATCCTACAAATAGCTGTAATATGCGGATGAGCACTGGGAGCTTCTCTTTCAAAGATATACCCATAGCAGTGCACGTGATGGGAGATGGAAGCCAACTAATACAAGGTAGCAGATATTCCTATTATATTTAGCTTTTGTTTTGCAAAGAAATATATGTTGTAGACTGTAGTCCTCGTCAAAGCCGCCTCAGCTCTGTGCTGAGTCATTCTTTCCGGTGGTCATGAAGACGCGTACGCCAACTTACGTTGACATTTCAAAGGCTGACATGTACGCGAACGCCTACCTAACCGCAATGCCTATTGCTATCTCCGCTCACCTATATAACTAGGCAGTCATGCTTCCCTCTAGCCATCCAAATCTCTAAGTCACTATTGTAATCACGTAGTCAAGTGTCTATTCGACATTGAAAGCAACCATGGCATGTTCAACTTGGACAGTAAACAAGAGTTGGATATCACTTTCTTGTCTAGGTTCAATCCTATGCTGGAGCGCGGTGAATGCTCAGCTTACTCCAAACTTTTACAACAAGACGTGTCCGCAGGCATTGCCTATAGTGAAAGCCGCAATAAAGCAAGCGCTGGCCCAAGAAGCCAGAATGGGTGCTTCTCTTCTCCGCCTTCACTTTCACGACTGTTTTGTTAACGTAATACATTCTTCCAACTCTTATTTCCCCCTTTCTTCCTACGACTTCTCTTGTACATTGCGATTATATTAACATGGTGTTCCTCTTGGGTTTGCAAGGTTGCGATGGATCTATTATCTTGGACGACACTACGACTTTCACAGGAGAGAAGAGTGATGGAGCCAATGCCAATTCACTCAGGGGATTCGAGGTGATAGATAATATCAAGACCCAAATTGAGAAGGTTTGCAGTGGGGTTGTATCGTGTGCTCATATTTTGGCAGTAGCCACTCGCGACTCTGTTGTCGAGGTAATTACTCCTGACTTTTGCCGACAAATTGTTTCCTATTTACTTATATTGACATTATAAATTTGTGTTTGCAATTACTAGTTGGGAGGGCCAACCTGGGCAGTAATGCTTGGAAGGCGAGATTCCAAGACTGCTAATCTGAGTGGTGCAAACAACAACCTTCCAGGCCCCACTTCGAGCCTTACTTCTCTCATCTCAGCATTCTGAGCCCAAGGACTGTCTGCTAAAGATATGGTCGCTCTTTCAGGTAAGCTACTTTACTACCGTCTATTTTCGTCTAGAAGCAACTCATACTGATTGCTTAATTAGAAATCTTATTTTAGTCTATGTACCTGTAGGAGCTCATACCATCGGTCAATCCCGTTGTCAGTTCTTTAGAAGACAGATCTACAATGAATCCAACATAGACAAGGCATTTGCAGCTTTTTTGCAGCAAAATTGTCCCTTCAGCAGTGGTGACAACAACCTCGCACCCCTGGACTCCTCGACCGCCAATGGTTTTGATAATAATTATTACCAAAATCTGAGATCTTGGAAAGGTGCTTTCCACTCCGACCAGGAATTATTTAATGGAGGCTCTGTTGATGCTCAGGTGACAACATATAGTACCAATCAACAAGCCTTTTTTATAGATTTTTCCGCTGCAATGGTGAGGATGGGAAACATCAAACCTCTTACCGGAACGCAAGGACAGATTCGAAAGAACTGCAGGAGAATCAATTAATGTTTAAAGACATGATTTAAAGTAAATCAAGAAAATAATTACCTATAGTAGCATGATTAGGGTGCACTAAGAAGGGATAAATGAAGAAGGTAGAAAACCCCCAAAAAATTACTTAAGCTTTTTATTTTTAATTGGGACTTTTATTTAACAAAAACTCTACAATTGAAAGACTCAAAAGTTTACTCTAGATGAAGCACAACTCCATTGTTTTCAAGTAGAATTATGAAAGAAAGGAAATGAAACACAAAAAAATATAAAGGTTATTTGTTAAATATTAGCAATCAATACGCATTTATGTCTTTTACAATCCTCTACTTTTTGAATCCATGTCCATTAGTGTATTGGCAACTAAAACATATGACAAAATGCCTCTATTCATTATTCTTAAATGTTCCCCTTTTGACAAAATTAGGCAAAAAATAAATTTAGAATGTCATTTCCTAAGATTCTATATAGGTTTTTTTATTTGTAATAAATACTCTGTGATGCGCCTTCCATACTTCTACATTTTGCATTCACATCAACTAGTTTAGGGGCAGCTAAGACATTCAAATAAATTCCTCCTATCTTTTTATATTTTGGTGGATGTCCAAGTTGGGCTTAAGTGTCACACACTAAGCTCTGACTTTTTGGGTGAGTAAAAAATAAAATAAAATTTTGTTATTGTTTCCGTTTAACTTTTCAATACGTCACTGTCACTGTTGGGCTTCGTACCCTTCACTGGACTTCGTACCATTGTTCCCGTGCCTACATTAATGAGTTTTTCATTAACTAAAATATTTCTTCTCCCATATCTTCTTGAGCCGAAAGTTTTGAAGATTTGTTCAAATGAAAGTGCTTTGGAATGCTAAGTTTTTTTTTTTTTTTTTTGTTCTACGAATTACCTACTTATAGATTTAAGGTTATTTATTTTATTTTAATTTTTAAAATTTATATAAATTTTTTTAAGAAGATTAAATAATGCAATGAATTAATATATTAAATTTAAGTAAATTGATTGCATTAAAATAATTGATATAGGTATATTTGAAATGATTTTATAAAAAAATTGTTCATAAAGATTAATAATAAATCAATTATTATAATTACTCATTTATATATTATATTATGTATATTATGTTTTATTATATATAATATAATATATAATAAGACAATGTTAATATTTTATATATTATTTTTTATTTATATATAACATTACTATATATTATATATAATATATTATTTATTATATTATATACATCACTATTCATATTATATTACATAAATTATTTTTATACAAATATCAGTTTGATTCGATGTGGTAGTCATGGTAGGGTTTAGATGAGCAATCATTTGTAATGGAAGATTAGGATCTCAAGTAACTATTGGAATTAAAAAAAAAATTAAAAGTTTAGATTTAGATTATAATTGTAAAAATGATAGTAGTATATTATCAAATCTAAAATTAAACCTTAATATGATTCTTAAAGATGGGTGAAAAATATATAAAATAAAGGTTAAAACCATTGTAAAAGACACAATAACAATGTAATAGTAATGAAACATAATGATTTTTTAAAAAGTTTTTCTTTTCTTTAAAAGTAAGATGTATATGTCAAAAATATGTTGATATGGAAAACCCTAATATGGATAAGAAATCTTAAAAATAAATTATTTTGTGTGAGGTCAAAAAGATTCACCAAATATAAGCTAATTAAATAAATATAAATCAACATAAATTATGTAATGATAGTTGAGACTAATAAATCATATTATTGTACTAACTAAGGGATAAAGACAATAATTCTTTTGATGATAAATTATATTATATTATTTATATATAATATAATATAATATAATATAATATAATATGAACAAGTGCCATTTATGGAATATTAACTTAGGGGAAACTCAAATCATAGTTTGAAAAAATAGCTCTCAATAAAAATATTTCTTCAAAATAAAATAATCATACCAATAAAATAATTATACCATACCAAATATTATGGAAGTGTGCTTATCTATGAATTCTTTATGTCTGACGAGGGAGCAGACCCCAGACACAGAAATAGACTCACAAAATAGAGAATAATATTTTCTATTCAAATATGAAACTCTTACATGCAGAGGATCACAAATCCTTAAGCTCTGTGATACATGCAAAATTACAGAAGTTTAGAAAAATTCTAGAAGTTACAGAAAAATCCCCTTTTCACAACATGCGAACTCCTTCCTCCAAAAAGCCCCTCAAAAATCCGAAACTAGCCCATAAATAGCCCCTTTTTGGTTTGGAGCCAAAAACAACATTCGAGATATGATTTTTGGCGGTTGGGCACCAAAATTACAATTTGAAATTCAAATTTAATTTCACATTCAAAAATTAGTACATTTCTAAAATATGCACCAACTTCCGGGGGCCATAACTTTTAATCCGATCGGATCTTCAATGATAATACCTTTTCAGAAAGGTCTTAAAAAAATGATGTTCCACAAAGTAGGGCCTATAGCATCTTCTTTGGTTTCTCTGCAAATTTTTAGGCCCATCCGAGACGTTTAGTGCCTCAAACTAAGCTCGGAAGGTTTTTCGAGGCAAAAAGCAGAAACTGGAACTTGAATAACTTTCAAACCACGAATGATATTGACCTGATTCTTTCGCCAAACTACTCCTTTTTCCATCCTGAACCTTCCCATAAATTTTTGTCTTCCCACGCCTTCAAATTCACACCTACTAAAAATAGTAGTTGAGCAGAAAAAGTAGAAAAACAGTTCTAAAAGTTGGAAACTTTTATTGGACGAAAAGGGTATCCAAAAATGCAAAAACATCAACAAAAAAACAACAACAAGAACATAAATGGAAAACATCTTTTTGGGTGATGCAAAATTGCCCTCACACCACTGGATGCTCCTGCATCAGACACCCAGGGTAATTTGAGAAGTGACCCCGTCACGTCTTAGATGGTTGAGGAAAATCCAAACGGTCAACCTCTGCCTTAGATAGCCAGGATGAATCTTCGACAGGCCTTCCTCTCCACTTCACCAAATATTCTTCATATTGCCTATTTCTGGTACTCCTTCCCACACGACTATCCATGATTTTTTCAATCTCCTCCTTCTCTGAATTAGGTGCTAGAATTCCACACTGTCCCATTGCTAGTACTTCCTTTGTGCCACCTTCATGATACTCTGTCAAATCTGAAATATTAAACACAGGGGAAATATTGACTCCATTCGGCAACTCTACTTCATATGCATTCCCTGATTCATGCCTCTTCACAATTTTACAAGGACTGAACTTCTTCATCTCCAATTTGTTATAGGTTCCCGCTGGAAACCTTTCTTTCCGCAAGTGGACCATCACTTCATCACCAATCTGAAACTCCTTATACCTCCTCTTCTAATCTTCCTTAGCCTTATACTGCATATTCATCTTGTTAATATGTTCTTTGACAATATCATGTATATGGGTATGTGCAGGATCATGATGGGCCAAAAAGTGGCAATATGATGGGTATGTGGCTAACGACTATTTTTTTACCCAAAATTGATGAAATGAAAAGGGTTTTTAAAGGAGATTTTCAGCTTTCCACCAATATAAAATATGCTTTACTTCAAATTTAATAAGTAATTATTATTCATTTTTTATTCAAATTACGACTAAAGTCCTGTTTGATAGGTTGTTTGAAAAACATCTATAGCTTTCAAACCGTATCACATTTTTTGAATCCAAAACATGTGTCACATTCTCTACTTTGGATACTATAGGATTAAAAAATAAAAATTGAATTTCATGAAGTTTTGACCACGTTAAGGTGGTCAGACATGCAATTTTTTATATTTTTTAAAAAGCTGTAATAAAAAAATCATAATTAATTATTTACTTGGAAAAAAATTACAAAAAATATGCATCAAATCGGGACATGAATCTTCTACTTATATCTAAAATCTTATAAAAAAAATTATCATTTTATTGTGGTTAGGGTGGTCAGAGAAACACCTACTTCTTATTTTTTCGTTGAAATTTAGGTACCACTGCATTAAAATTTCAAATTTTCACCAAATATATATATATATTTTTTAAAAAAACCTAGTAGTTTAGAAACTACATTCAATTTTTTATACATTCTATTCTTACATATTTTTGAAATAATATAGATAACTTATTCAAAATTTTATGTCAAGTTGTCTAACTTTTATTTTTCTAAATTTTTTGCCACTTAAGGGCCTATTTTTTCCATGATGATCCTGCACATACCCATATTCTTGATGTGCTCTGCAAAGTCTTTAGCTTCAAAACTTGTCTTCTTCTGTTTGTCCATCTTCCTCAATTCTGGAGCAGTCCTCGGACTACCTCCATACACAATCTGGAATGGTGATCTACCAGTGCTTCTATTGACAGAATTGTTGTAAGAAAATTCTGCCTGGGGTAAGATCAAGTCCCATCCCTTGGGTTTATCTCCTACCAAGCATCTCAGTAGGTTACCCAGACTTCTGTTCACAACCTCGGTCTACCCATCAGTTTGTGGATGGTGTGCAGAACTAAACTTCAACTCTATTTTCAACTTTTTCCACAAGGTCCTCCAAAAGTATCCCACAAACTTGGTATCACGATCTAAGACTATACTCTTTGGCAGACCATGTAGTCTCACCACTTCTCTGAAGAACAAGTCAGTAATGTGGACTGCATCATGGGTCTTTTGGCATGGAATTAAATGTGTCATCTTTGAAAACCTATCAACTACCACAAATACTGAGTCATTCCCTCTCTGTGTCCTTGGAAAACCAAGAACAAAGTCCATACTTATATCCTCCCATGGCCTCTTTGGTATAGGTAAGGGCTGATACAACCTAGTATTCTGGGTCACTCATTTAGCCATCTGACATACCCTACAACTCTGCACAAACTTCTTCAAATCCTGTGATAACTGAGGCCAATAATAATGCTCATTGATAATGGCAATGGTCTTATCTCGACCAAAATGCCCTGCCATTCCTCCACTATGCTTCTCCTTTATCAGGTTCTCCCTCATGGAACTCCTTGGAATACACAATTGACTTCCCTTAAACAACATGCCATCCTGGATTATGAAATCTAGCCACCTTGTCCTGTCAACTATAACAGGCACCTTGCAAACTTTCCAAGCTTCTGCAAAATCAGGATCTTCAGGATACAATATCTTGAGTTCATTGAACCCAACCACTTCAATCTGCATCTCTATCAACAATGTCTGCCTCCTACTTAAGGCATCTGCAACCCTATTTGACTTGCCACTCCTATGTTTTAAAGCAAAGGTATAACTCTGCAAAAATTCTACCCATTTCATATGCCTTTGGTTTAACTTTCCCTAACTACTCAGGTGCTATAATGCTTGATGATCAGTAAACAAAACAAACTCCTTTGGCAATAGATAATGTCTCCATTTCTTTAATGCTTGAACTATTGCATAAAATTCATGATCATATACAGAGTACTTTCTCTTTGCATCATTTAACTTTTCACTGAAATAGGCAATGGGCTTACCTTCTTAGCTCATCACTGCTCCAATGGCACAACCACTGGCATCACAATCCATCTGAAATACCTTATTAAAATCTGGGAGGGCTAAAACTGGTTGCTCTGTCACCTTCTGCTTCAATAGATCAAAACTCTTCACTACTTTAGTGCTCCACTTGAACTCTTTTCTATCCCCTCTCATTGTTTCAGTCAGGGGTGCACAAATACTACTGAAATTTCTAATGAACTTTCTATAAAAACTGGCCAAACCATGGAAATATCTCACTTTAGTAGTAGTTCTTGGGGTAGGCCATTCTAGAATAGCCTTCACCTTCTCTGGGTCCATCTTGAGACCTTCTGCCGAGACAACAAACCCCAAGTACACTAACTCCTTAACAAAACTACACTTTTTCAAGTTTATCAGTAGTTTCTCCTCCCTCAACTTCTCAAAAATCCTAAGAATATGCATTAAATGCTCATCCAAGGTCTTACTAAAAATAAAAATATCATGTAAATACACAATGACAAAACTTCCCAGAAACTCTTTTAGTACCTCATTCATGAGCCACATGAATGTGCTCGGTGCATTGGTTAGCCCAAAAGGCCACTCGTACAGGCCCTCTTTGGTCTTGAAGGTAGTTTTCCATTCATCTCCCTCACGAATCTAGATTTGGTGATATCCACTTTTCAGATCTATCTTTGTGAAGTACTGAGCTCCACTCAAACAGTCCATTAGGTCATCCATCCTTGGAAGGGGAAATTTGTACTTGATGTTATCTTATTTATTGCTTAGGAGTCTGTACACATCCTTCACTCCCCATACTTCTTCGGTGCTAGTACTGCAGGTACTACACATGGGCTCAGACTCTCTTGAATGAAACCCTTTCTCAACAACTCCTGAACTTGTATGTTCAACTCCTCATTTTCTGTAGGAGTCATTCTGTGAGCTGCCTTATTAGGAAAACTGGCTCCAGGGATCAAGTCAATCTAATGACTGATCTTCCTCATTGTTGGTAAACCCTCAGGTACATTATCATAAATAATCTCCTGAAACTCATCCAATAGTCTAGAAACTTCTACTGGCACCTTCTCACTATCTTCCTTTTCCATTCTAGGAACCAATGCATAACACATACACTCATGCTTCATGCCTTCTAAAAATTTCCTCCCATCGACAAAGCAAATTCTAGCACTACTACATACCTTTTCTTCGTCTTTTTGCTTGCTATCAAATCTTTTGTTCAGCTTCTCCTCAACCTTCAAAGAAAATTGGTACGCATCCTCAATGGTGGTCATTCTAACCAGGCTTAGCTCCTCTTGAATGCTCGGTCGTAACCCATTAAGATAATGGGCTACCTTCTCCTTGTTGGCCTCTACATGGCCCATTCTGATGATCATTTTGTGAAAATATTCTGTGTATTCTTTCATAGATCTACCTCACTTCAACCCTTGCAATTTCTTCTGTAGATCTAACTCATAGTCCACTGGTATGAACTGTTTCTTCAGTTTCTTGACCATGCAATCCCAATTGCTGATATTTCCTTTTCCTCTTCGATTTCTCTCCAACTGGACCTCTTTCCACCAAATATTGGCATGGCCCTTCAGCTTCATTTTTGCAAACTTAACTCAATCTGGGTCCTCTACTTCTTCATACTCAAAATACTCTTCTAGCTCATTGATCTAGTCGATCAACTCTTTTGGGTTTAAACTTCCAAAATAACTGGGGACTTCTATTCTGGGTCTTTTTTTTATCTTCAAAATGGCCCTTATCAGCCGCATCTAATCTTGATCAATCGCTTCTTCTTCCTCTTCTACATTTGAATCTTCCACCTCTTCTTCATCCTTGCTTTCTTCTCTCCTTCCCAGGTTTAACCCTCTTCTCATATGTTCCTGCAATGCATCAATTTGTCTTTGGAGGGCTCTAAAACCCTCAGCCGCCAATGGATTTCTTCCACCAGCATTTCTTCCACCTCTGCCACCTCTAGTACCACCACGCCTACCAGACATCACTCTTGGAGGCATCTTGAAGATCTTGAACCCATAACCACAGTCCTTGTGCAAACTGCCTCACAATCGGTGATCTGTTCACACGCTCAAGAAACCCCGCTCTGATACCACTAAAGCAGGAAGGGGGTGACACAAAACCCTCTCTGCTGATTTAATTTCAACACAAACACAAATTCTTAATTCACTGCGAATTTCAACAAAAGTATGAAAGAAACTGCAACATGCAACTTGAATTGAAATGAAAAATATGCAATTACAAAATAATAAAGTCTCATTGAGACTATGGGCGCCACATATGCCCTTTTCAACATCATAGAATTCATTACAAAAATCTGCAACATTCCATAGAATTTATGTGCTTCTCAAGCACTACAACCAACCCACATGCACACTCTGTCACTCCTCAATAATGGTTGCAATAAACTTATTGAAACCTTAACACTTTGCTGCAATTTCTTAGAGAAAATCCCTGGCAAGTTGTGAGTTTCCTACACTTTGAAAACTAACTTCAAAATGTAAATGAATTATCTTTTATTACAAACTTTCTAAATCTGCCAGAATGAAATGAAATTCAATTTCAATTTCATTTCCATTTCAAACTCAAAAATCATCCTTCCCAAAAATCCAAGGAGAGAATTTCTAAATTGAAATTCAAAGAAATCAAAAATCAAACTTCTCACTTGTGCAAGCAACCAGTCTCACACACACTTTACTGGCAATTTCCAAAATTGAACTCACTCATCAAAGTTGCCAATTTGATCGGATGGGCACCCACTTTGATAGTCCCTATTTTTTAGGGATTTGTGGAAGTTGAGATTTTATTTTAAATTAAAATCTTAAAAATCACCTTTAACTTGTAAAAATCCAAAATTTGAATTTTTGCACTTCCATTTCCTTTGCAACACCTGCTTTTTCGGGCATCATCATTCAACATGAATTTTTAATGTAATTTAATTTAAAATTACATTATTACATTAATTAAAAATATTTGTGGCAACCATTTTTTGAAAACCAAACAAAATTACAACAATTTTTTTTTCTTTGGTTGATGCAAGATTGCACGATCCAATGGATGCTCCTGCATCAGACACCCACAGAAAGAAGAAAATTTTCTATGAGCGAAGATCATGAACATTTGAATATGCTATGTTCATGCTGGATCCACTTCTCAACCTCATCATTGTGAAAATTTTGTTTTCCCTTTGCCTGCAATATGCTATCTCTGCTCTCCTTCATTCTTCCCCTCTTTCTGCCTTTGTTCACAAATTTTAGCTCCCACCATTCTACACTATGCAATTTTGGAAAACAATAATTAGCATCTTTCTCTTCATTAAAAATAAATAAATCATGTGTTACCTCCCTTTTTTTTGCTACTGCAACAATTTGTTCATCATCAACACCTACACACAAATCAGTATTGACAAATTCATGGAAATCAATGAAGTCTATCTGCACATCTTTCTCAACTATTTCTCCTTCACCCTCTTCTTCCTCTATGTCAACAAAATTCATCATACCTTGTTGTATTTCAGCTTGTAACATTATTGCTGCACCTTACTATCTCTCTTTCCTCACTTCCTTTTACCATTTCACCCTCACAAAAATTAGCTTTGTTAGAAACATTGATTTTTTTTGATAAATCAACAATTACCTCTATTTCCTTCTCCTTTCTTGTTGCTGAAAATTTTCCTCCTTCAAAGAGGCATGTATCAGCTGCAACCTCTTTAATTTCATAATCTTCTTCTATAATTTCTCCTTGAAATATTTTTTCTATTTTTCTTATCTCCTCTTTCAACAGGGACTATATTCTTCTTCTTCATCCCCTTTATCAAATCTAGGACTATCCAAATCTAATTTTGAAATTGTTGCAACTTCATCCACAACTTCATTTACTTCTTTGACATGTAAATAATTACTAACATAATTAAATGATACCTCTTTTCCTGCTATTGTATTCTTCTCATTTTCACCACTTTCTTTGTCTTTACTAGTTCCTGCAAACAAAACATTTTCAGATGAAACAAAATCTTTAAAATTAAATTTATGATCTGCAGTGACTATTTTTTCTTCCTTCTTTCTCCATCCTTCCTTTATTTTTGTTTCTTTTTGCTGTCCTCTTTCAACAAAACATTCTTCTTCCCAAATCTCTCTTCTTGTATTCCCACTTTCCCCTGAATCAACTTTTCCAATACATCTACTTGAGCCTATAGCTTTTCGAATTCTTCATGGTAATTCTAATTTTCCACTTCTTCCCAATAATTTTTCCAAAATAAAATTCTTACAGGCCTCCTCATGACCCATCCCATCCTCTTTGGTATAAACTGCCTCACGTCTAACGATCTGTCTACACACCAATCACACACACCACAAGTCCTGGTGCAAACTACCTCACATTCAGCGCTCTTCCTGCACACTCAAGAACTCTTGCTCTAATACCATTGACGGAGGAGCAGACCCGAGACACATAAATAGACTCACAAAATAGAGAATAATATTTTCTATTCAATTATGAAAATCTTACATGCAGAGGATCACAAATCCTCGAGCTCTGTGATACATGCAAAATTACAGAAGTTTAGAAAAATTCTAAAAGTTACAGAAAAATCCCCTTTTTGCAGCATGTGAACTCCTTCCTCCAAAAAGCCCCTCAAAAATCCAAAACTAGCCCATAAATAACCCCTTTTTGGTTTGGAGCCAAAAACAACATTTGAGATATGATTTTTGGCAGTTGGGCACCAAAATTACAATTTGAAATTCAAATTTAATTTCACATTCGAAAATTAGTACATTTCTAAAATATGCACCAACTTTCGGGAGCCATAACTTTTAATCCGACTGTTAGATCTTCAATGATAATACCTTTTCGGAAAGGTCTCGAAAAGACAATATTCTATAAATTAGGGCCTATGGCATCTACTTTGGTGTCTCCACAAATTTTTAGGCCCATCCGGGACCGTTTAGTGCCTCAAACTGAGCTCGAAAGGTTTTTTAGGGCAAAAGGAAAAAATTGGAACTTTAACTTTCAAACCGTGAATGATATTGACCTGATTCTTTCTCCAAATTGCTCCTTTTTCCATCCTGAACCTTCCCATAAATTTTTGTCTTTGCACGGCTTCAAATTCACACCTACTAAAAATAGCAGTTGAGCAGAAAAAGTAGAAAAATAGTTCTGAAAGTTGGAAACTCTTATTGGACGAAAAAGGTATCCAGAAATAAAAAACATCGACAAAAAGAAAACAACAAGAACATAAATGGAAAACATCTTTTTGGGTGATGCAAGATTGCCCTCACACCACTGGATGCTCCTGCATCAATGTCCTTGATTTTTGAATTTTGTAATAAAATCTTAGGTATTTCAACTCATAGATTTGTAGAAAAAGTAAATTTTGAGATATTTTTATAACCAATTATGATTGCAATAATCGATGAAAAATAAAACATAAAAAAATATTATTAATAATATCATGAATTTAAATATATGCTCATCATCATATCAATTTTAAAAAATAAAATAGATGATAAATCAGAGTTATAAAAAAAAAACTTCCCTTTAAGTTTAATCTAATTTAATGTGTACTTATTTATATGCATCTTATTGGATTAATCTAGATTAAACTTAAAGGAGAGTTTTTTTTTCATAACTCTGATTTATCATCTATTTTATTTTTTTAAATTGATATGATGATGAGCATATAGATAAATTCATGATACTATTAATAATATCTTGAAATTTACTTTTTCTTCAAATCTATGAGTTGAAATACTTAGATTTTATTACAAAATTCAAAAATCAAGGAAATAATTATAATTATTTTATTGGTATGATTATTTTATTTTGAAGAAATATTTCTATTGAGAGCTATTCAATGATTTGAGTTGCCCCTAAGTTAATATTCCATAAATAGTTTATCAATTAAACAATAAATACAATTATAGATAGGCACTTGTTCATATTATATTATATAATCTATCATCAAAAGAACGATTGTTTTTACAAATATATGTAAAGTACACTGAGAGATATTTTCTCAAGGTGCCTATTTTTAATCAGTTGAACCTTAACCCAAATTGAAGCATACATATATTAAATAATAATATATATAAAATACACCGAGAGTTATCATTATCGAGAGATATATTGCAACCTAATTGAACTCTTATTCTAACCATAACTCAACATTAATTAATTTATAATATAAAAAATAAATTTGTTTTCAATGTTTATTTATTAGTTTAAAAGGTTCAATTAGGGTTATACTTTAATTAAATTTAGGTATAGGGTTGAATTAGGATTAGGGTTGGGGTTTGGGTAAAGATTAAGGTTCTATAATAAAGCTTGGGGTTAGTGTTATGGTTCAATTGAGGCAGGGGTTAGTATTAGGGTTAGGCTTATGGTTCAATTAGAGTTTTATTAATGTTAATTTTAGAATCATAATTATGTTTAGGGTTGGATATAAAATTAGAGTTAGGTTTGAAGTTAATTAATGTTAGTTTTAAGGTTGGGGTTATGGTTAGACTTATAATTAGTGTTAGTATTGGGGTTAGATTCTATCACTTTAATAAAAATAATCTTCTACAAATTCATTTATTTTGTTTTGAAATTATATAATTTAAAATGTTTTTAAATTTACCTATGTTGATATATGAGAGATATAAAAAATCTAAACTCTATAGCATTTATAGTTAAATTTAAATTCTATTTTATTAAATTGTTAAAAAAATTAAGTTGCTTAGAAATAATTTTATGTGTTTTTAAATTAACTTGACATTGTGTATAAAAAGGTTTCAATTATGAATGTTATAATATAAAAAATAAATTTGTTTTCAATGTTTATTTGGTAGTTTAAAAGATGTGCCAATAATGTTGGAATCACTAATGATTAAATTTTTCTTGATTGGTTAAAATAGATTGGTGAGTAAATTTATTTATAATAAGTAAATTTACCATTGATTTTTTTTTTATGAGTAAGTCAATTGATATTTCATAAATTTATCTATAATTCTTATTAAATTTTTCTTATTTATACTAAATTATATTTTATTAAATTTTTAAAAAAATTAAGTTACTTATAAATAATTTTATGTGTTTTTATAATTAACTTGATATTGTGTATAAAAGGTTTAAGTTATGAATGTTATAATATAAAAAATAATTTGTTTTCAATGTTTATTTGTTGGTTTAATAGATGTGAATAATGTTGCAATCACTAATGATTATTTTTTTCTTGATTGGTTAAGTGGTATTGTGCAATTATTTTATACATTAATTTAATGTTATGAAGAATATTTCTAATATATTTTTAATGCATCTTTATATTTTATAAACAAACATCTAAAGTAAAAAGTGTGATTGTAAAAAAAATACAACTTAATGAGTAAACATACATTTAAAGTTAAAAGTGAAATTATAAAAAAAATTATATATTTATTTTATTTTTCTTTTATAAATATAATTTTTTTATTTTTCTTTTATTAAGAATTATCTTTTAATATTATAAATGTTAATTTACTAATCTCTAATAAAATTATAACTATTAAAAATGATTACACACAATAAATTATAAATTCTCAAATCAAATTGAATTATATATTAAAAAAAATCATAATAAAATATTTTATAGATAGGCACTTGTTCATATTATATTAAATAATCCATCATCAAAAGAATGATTTTTTTTATCCCTTGCATTTACTTTTTTAAAGTAGTTAGTACAATAATATGATTTATTAGTCTAAAATATCATTATGTAATATATATTGATTTGTATTTAATTAATTACATTTATTTAATTAGCTTATATTTGGTGAACCTATCTGACCTCACACAATCTAATTTATTTTTAAGATTTCTAATCCATATTAAGGTTTTCACCTAGAATCATATTAAGGTTTAATTTTAGATCTGATAATATACCACTAACAAATTTACATTTATAATCTAAATATAAACTTTTAATCTTTTTTTTTTCAATTTTTTTATTCCATGAGCTACTTCAGATCCGAATCTTCCATTATAAATGATTGTTCATCTAAACCCTACCATGACTACCACATCAAATCAAACTGAGATCTATATAAAAATCATTTATATAATATAATATGAATAATGATGTATATAATATAATAAATAATACATCATATATAAATATATAATAATATATAGTAATGTTATATATAAATAAAATATAATATATAAAATATTGGCATTATCATATTATATATTATATTATATATAATAAAACATAATATACATAATATAATATAATAAAAATAATATAATATAATATAATATATAAATAAGTAATTATATATTTGATTTATTATTAATCTTTATGAACAAATTTTTATAAAAACATTTCAAATATATGTTAATTATTTTAATGCAATCAATTTACTTAAATTTAATATATTAATTCATTGCATTATTTAATCTTCTTAAACATTTTTATATAAATTTTTAAAAAATTAAAATAAAATAAATAACCTTAAATCAATAAGTAATTTGTTCAAGAGAAAAAAGAAATACATAGCATTTCGAAGTACTTTCATTTGAACAAATCTTCAAAACTTCCAGCTCGAGAAAATATGGGAGAAGAAATATTTCAGTTAATGGAAAACTCATTGATGCAGGCATGTGAAGAGTGGTACGAAGCCCAGTGAACAGAACGAAGCTGACAATGCCAAGTCGTGACAATGACATACTGAAAAGGAAAATAGAAACAACAATGGAATTTTATTTATTTTTGACTCACCAAAAAAGTTAGAGCTTAGTGTGTGACACTTAAGCCTAGTCGGATGTTCATACCCTCTTCAAAAGTTCCTATTTTTGTACACCTTGACAATGATTCTCAACAAACCACTCCAGTGACAAATGCAAACTATTTAAGTTGAAAAAATAGTATGTACCTTGTCATTTGAGTGGATTATATTTTACCCATCCCTTTTAAAATTGAATATTAAAAATTCACCCATTTTAATTCCATCAAACTAATAAAAATAAAAAAATACAACTATTTCAAAAAATTAAAATTGAAAAAAAATAGATTAAATTTTCCCTTCATCAAACATACCCATCGTGCAAAATGTTTAAAAATATCTATAAACATGAAGACGATAGTTTTTGATAAAAGGGATAAACGAGTTTTACAGGGACCCGAAACCACAAAGTAACATTACAAGCAAGGACCAAAACAAAGGTCTGAAAGACAAAAAGGCTGCCAAAGAGATAAAATCCAGCTAAAACAGATAGCCACAAAAAACCACAAAAAAGCCATCAGACAGACAGCAAACAGACAAAACAGGGCCCAACCTTAGTTAATTCATAGACTTCAGAAGCTCATCAGCAACCTCTTCCAGGTCCACCATATCCTAGACCCCCTCCATGAAAATCTGAGTCATTTTTGGGGTAGTCTAGACTTTTCTTTTCATGCTTGATCTGGTTTGCTTAGAGATCCCCGCTTCCTCCTCCTGGTCTTTCTCCTAATCAAGGTCGACGATCAACGCTCTTTTCTGGGTTTTCTCCAGTCTTTCGGTCATGGCTTTGATGATTAAAGAGTTATGTCTGGCAATTCTGCAGTTTTGATCAGCAATTTTTTTCATGAAGATGATAGTTTGCCTACCTAAGAAAGGAGTTAAAAATATAATAACCACGCTCTTTAAAAAAAATGTATATGTAGAGTTGGAACAACTAGAGCGTTCCCTTGAATATAGGTACAAATGATAAATTGCACGTAACTCATTTAAGCTATGAATAGTATCATACAATAGATAACATACACGAAATCCTTCTCAACAATAGATTTCAACAAGGAGGAAGGTAAAACCCTAGAGTTTCAACTCCCTGATGAAGTCGTAGATCTCATTGCTGAACACCAACGTAAAACTATTATTTAGTTTTTTTTGAGGGGAATTCCTCCAGAATCAGAATTTTATAAATGGGCCAAAATAAACTAGGAAAATAGGGGATGGGTGATTGAAACAATAAGGGGGTTAGGTAAGGGATATGTTTCATGTATGTTTAAATCAGCAGAGCATGTCCAGGCAGTATTGCAGTATGGAACATGGATTATTTGTGGGTAAATCTATTACCTTCAAACTTGGTCATTTGACTTCCACCCTGAAGGCCCTTCTCACTCCCATTATCCAATGTGGTTGGAGTTGCCCTTTTTCAATTTAGTTTTCAGTCCATATCTTAAGGATATTGTGTCACAACTGGGTAAAGTGATTTGGTGCAAACAAAGTTCTGATAAGTTTTCCAGTTTAAGAGTTCATCCGAGAGTCTGTGTAGAAGTAGATTTGAACAAACCTTTGCTAGATTATATTAAACTATATGGTCCTGGTTTTGAAATTGATCAGCCAATAGTTTATCTTAATAAGCCCAATGCCTGTTTTTTCTGTTGCCAAGAGGGTCATTTGATCAGAGATTTCCCCATTAGGAAAAATAGGACTTCCTTCTCTCCTTCACAAGCCCTTTCAACCAAGGTTGTTTCTCATTCTACCTCGCAGCCTAAGACAGTCATTAACACTTCTCCACCTTTGTCTCTTCAAAAGGACAATAGTATTCCCTCTTCTAGCCCTCACTCTCCTTCTGAGCCTCCTGAGACAGCCAATGCTTCTTATAAGGAGGTTGTGATGAGTGATGATTGGAAAACTATTCGTAAATGAAGGGAACCTCCTTCTCCTCCCTCAAACTCTCACTCCCCTTGTTCTGAACCTGCTGCTCTAACTTCCACCAGGTTGTCGAAATCTCCTAGAAGATCTTTATCTCCTCCTAATTCTAGACAACGGTCTTGATCTCCTCCTGGTGGTTTAGTTGAGAAATCGATTAATGGTCAAGAAGTTCCTATCTCTAATCGCTTTGGAGTTTTGCTACAAGAGGAGAACAAATCTCTTGACGTTTCTCCATGAGGTTTAGAATTTTATCTTGGAATGTGAGAGGGCTTTCTCACCCTCACCGCAAATTTAAAGTCAAGGACACTCTTGAGAAATGGAAACCAAATGTGCTTTTGTTACAAGAAGTTAAGATTGGCAATGAACGTTTGGATATGTCTCTTTTCAATTTGTGGAAGGATGCTTTTTTTGTTCATACCTTGCATAATGAAGGCAGTGGTGGGGCTGTTCTTGGTTTATCCCCTTCAATTTCCAAATATGTCATTGATAAGGGTGAGGACCCATCCCATTACTGTGTTTGGGCCCTTACCCTTATCAATGGGAAACCCCTTGGGTTCTGTTCAATCTATGCTCCTAATAATCCAAGAGAAAGAGTTGTGCTTTGGGACTGGATGTCCAAAAACCTTCCTATTGTTGATTGGGTGGTGGGAGGAGATTTTAACATGGTAGAGCATCATGAGGATAGTAGTTGGTCTAGTCATTTCAAGCTCAGTCAAGAAGAATTTGAAAAATGGATTTTTTGTAGAAATGTGCTTGGATTAGTTGATCCTATCCATAATAAATTCTCTTGTCATGCCAAGAATTGGTTCACCTGGTCTAATTGCAGACTAGGTAATGAGAGGAAGCTGAGCAGATTGGATCGCTTTTACTTATCTCATAATTTACGGTTGGAGAAGTTGTCACAAGATTTTTGGGTCCTTGTGGACTATTCTACAACCTTATCTGATCATTTTCCAATTATTTGTTTTATTTCGTCTTTTGAGAGTACTGATTCTAAGTCTTCTCAACTCCCCTTCAAGCTAAATATTTCTCATCTTAAAAATAAAGAGTGTGTTTCAACCTTAGTTGGGATTTGGAACTCTATTCCCAAACCTCATGAAGGAGAATCATGGGTGAGTTGGTGGATTTCTGCTATAGAGCAATGTGTTGAGTTTCTTCATTCATTCGGCAGAAGAATGGCTTGGAAACATAAACGCTGTGAGAAATCTCTCCAAGGACAGTTAGAGCTAGCTAGAACTAAACTTAATCTTCATCCACATGATGAATTACTTCAGAAACATATTGTTGTTACAGAAACTCAGCTGCGAAAACTTGACCATTATAGAGGTCAGGGTGCCAAAATTAGAGCCAAAATTCAATGGATCAAGGAAGGGAACAAGGGGTCTAGGTATTTCTTCAATTATCTTAACTATAAACATAAAAATGAGAAAATTGAAGCTATTAAGGATGAAAATGGATATCATACTTCCCAGGCTGAAATCATTAATTTGTTTCATAATTTTTATGAAAGGTTGTTTAGAGAAGACACTAAATGGACTGATATTCAACATACTTTGGAGGACAGCGTGCAAGATTTTATTCCAAATATGATTGACCCTGGTTATAGCAAATATTTAGATCGAATACTCTCCTTGGAAGAAATTGAACATGCTCTATTTTCCATGAAACCATATAAAAGTCCTGGCTTTGATGGTCTTCCTACTGAATTTTACCAAACCATGTGGGAGCATATTAAGGATGATTTTTATATGTTATATTTGGAAGCCTTTAACAATGGGTCCTTAGGTCCTATTATTAATAAAGGTATCATTAAACTTATTCCTAAGGGTAAGAATGAGGATAGTATTGCTGGTTGGCATCTTATCACTCTTCTAAACACTTCGTATAAAATTATTGAGAAGGCTTTAGCTATCAGAATTAAACCCATTGTGCAAATGATTGTAAGGGCTGAACAAACAGGGTTTTTAAAAGGGAGATATATTCTTGATAACCTTATGCTGGCTTGGGAGACTGCGGAATGGGTACAACAATCAGGACAAAATGCTTTGATAGTCAAGTTGGATTTTGACAAAGCTTATGATAGAATCCATTGGAGCTTTATCCTTAAAATGCTTCAATGGTTGGGTTTTGGTCCTAAAATTCTAAAGCATGTTCAAATGTTGTTCCAAGATGCTAATGCTCATTTTATTATTAATAAGAATATGTTAGACTCCTTTATTTTATACCGTTCCATAAGGTAGGGATGTCCCCTTTCTCCCTTTTTGTATGTTCTTATAGCTGATGCTTTGGGCTATTTTCTGCATAAAGCTCATCAAATGAAGCTCATCAAAGGGATTTCTATCCCTCAAGATAAGGTGGTCATTAATTCTCATTTTGCAGATGACAGTATGCTATTCCTCCATAATTCTGAAGAATAGGTGAACAATGCTTTGGAAATGATTCAGCTGTACTGTGAGGTTTCTGGTTCTCTTATTGCTCACAATAAAATTGAATTTTTAATGACTCAGCCCTATTCTAATTCTCAATGGATACCAAAAGATTGGAGGCAAATCAAACATGGTGAGATAACTAGATATTTGGGTATTCCCTTTGGTTTGGGAGTTTCTCTTTCTGAAATGTGGACTTGGTTTTTAAATAGAATTAAGCATAAGCTATTCACTTTTGGCAATAAATTTTTGTCCTTGGCTGGTAAGATTCAAGTGGAAAATAAAATTCTCATTGCTTCCCATGTGTACTATTCTTCTTGTTAGATGCCTTCCAAGCAAGGCTATGAGGAACTCAACAAAATAATTAGAAGATTATTGTGGTCCAAATGGGATGGTAATGGTGGTTTTATAGCTTCTTCATGGTCTCACTGTATTCAGCCAAAACATAAAGGTGGCCTTGGACTTATCAATCCCCAAACCCAAGGGATCTGCTTGCTACCAAATGGATTATAAGAGCTGCTAGTGGAGATGAACCATGGAAGGTTTTAGTTCGTCAACGTATCATGGATGCTTCTATTAAGAAGAAGTGGCAAGGTGTTCGTTGGCTTGATAAATTGCTGCTGCCCTCTTCTTTTAAACTCAGAGCTTCCTTTCCCCTTCAATCAGTTTGGAAAGCATGGCAAAAAGTTAGCAAGTTTTTACATTGGAATGGTTCATCTTTGCAAACTGGGTTCAGCTTTGTTTCGGTGTCCATTTGGTGGAACAAATTAATCATGTATCATGATCAACCTTTGGCTTAATGCTTTCCAAGACATGCTTACTATTTATTTAAAAAGGGAGTTAGACATTTTAAAGATCTTTGGGATTTTGACCTTTTTGACTGGGCTCCTTGGTATAAAATTAAGGAACAGTATGGGCTAAGTTCTGGATATGAATAGTTCATCATTTTTATTAAATCTCTTGTGCCAGTGGATTTGACTATGAAGTTTTGTACTTCAAGGGATTGCTACTTTTTTCGAGATTGGAAATGGTTATCTTATCATCATTTCAATAATTTTCCTTTGAAACATATATATTTGAAGCTTTTGCCTAGTTGCAATATTGCTACTCTCTTGAACCAAAAGTGGAAATGCAGATTTAGCATCAAATTTTAGTGTAAATTAAGTGCTCAGATATGGTGTTCTAAAGCTGATTTTGATGCACAGGTGTTGGTTTGGAAAATATTGCACTGCAAGCTACCTGTGGGGGATAGATTGAAGTGCATTATGGTTCAACCAGCAAGCTGTCCTTTTTGCAAGGGTGTGGAAAGTTTGAAGCACATTTTTTGGGATTGCATTTATGTTAAAAGGATTTGGTTTTCAGTTTTTAGAGATTTGTCTACTATTTTTAATCATGATTTGTCTTGGAAAGAGGCTATTTTCGGCTTTAGCATGCAAAAAGATGTAATTGTTGATTCTATTCGACATGTTGTTTTGAAAAATATATGGAAGATTAGGTGTGCTGCAATGTTTTCTAGTAACTCTTATCAGATTGTTGGGACCTTACGGCTTTGCTCTGACATATATCTATAGGTGATTGTTCTTTTTTCATAGATTCAAGTTATAGGAAAGAAGAATGAGCAGGCTAAACAAAGGCTACAACATATTATAATGTAGATTGCGAAGTTTCAACTGGGCAATAAGATGGAGCATTGTAAAAATGTTATTCAGATTTTGTAATTTGTCTTTTTGTGGCTATTTCTTATGGCTGTTGCCTTGTTCGGCCTTTGTTATTGTCACTCGGATTATGTATATCTGATTTTTTTGGTTTCGGCTACTGTAGGTAGCTTTCTTCTTGTAATTCTTTCTGCTTTGTTCAATAAAAAAAAAACATACACGAAATCTTTTGCAAAAAAATAACATTCACCGACTACAGTACGCGGAACATACGTGGAAGTCTGATCAAATGCATTTCTTTACTATTCTAACACATTGTATTCACTTTTCTTGTTCATCGAAAATGATTCAATACGCTGTGTTGTTGACAACGAAAATGCCCTCTCTTGCAATGCTGACAAGAAGCTTTGTCTGGAGTACTTTGGTCCTATGTGTCCCGGTTTATGGGCAGCTCTCTCGAGCTTTTTATGCTAACTCATGTCCAGAAGCACTATCTATCATGAATAACATAATAGAGAAAGTCATAATGGAAGATAAACGCATGGGCACGTCTTTGCTGCGTCTTCACTTCCATGACTATTTTGTCAATGTAGAAATTGAGACTCCCTTATTTTTTCATTTTCTTTCTAGTTTCCCTTTTATTTGAAAAAAATCTATGTAAACTATGCTTGTTAGCTTTTTAATTGATTATACTTGCAGGGCTGCGATGCCTCTATACTACTTGACGACAATGCAAATTTTGAAAGCGAAAAGGGCACTGGAGCAAACAAAAATTTGTTGAGAGGATTGGATGTGATAGATAATATCAAAACCCAGCTTGAGAATGTATGCAGAGAAGTGGTTTCCTGTGCTGACATTCTAGCCATAGCTGCTCGTGATTTAGTTGTCCAAGTGAAAATATCTCCCCTATTTCAATTCCTTGATTACAGATCAATATTTTTTATGAAGAACTAGTGTTCAGCATAACAATGGCTTACAAAATTCCATGTAAATAATTATCAGTTGGGAGGTCCATCATGGGAAGTAATGCTGGGAAGGAGGGACTCGAGGGATGCAAACAAAACTGCAGTGAATGAAGACATCCTAGGTCCGTTCATGGAACTTTCCGATCTCCTACTAGCATTTCAAAAACAAGGACTGTCTCTCAAGGACCTTATGGCCCTTTCAGGTATACCAGATTTCCAGTGCTTTTATGAGACATATATATCAATCAATTAATGTGCTTTAGCCATCCAAATTTCTTTCCGTTTGATTAGGTTCTCATACGATCAGTCAAGCGCAATGCTTCACCTTTAGAAGTCGCATCTATGATGAATCGAACATCGACCCTGCTTTTTCCAGATCAGTCCAGGCAAGGTGCCCTAGAAACATGTTGGAACTATCTAGTAATTTCTACTGCCTTCATCTCCTTCAACCGTCAGCATTAAATTCCCCTCATCTAGAATGTCTACGGTAAAGAGGCAAGAAAGAAATGTGAGCAAATTTTTGGAGATTTTTGAAGACTTTTGTATTGTTCTGAAGATAATTTTTGGAGACTTCTATATTGTTCTAAAGACCTCTATAAATAGAGGCAATTGTAATTGTTTTGATTCAAGGGAGCAATAAAATCAAGTTTATTGTGCCGTAGCACATTGTCTTCTATACTCTGTTTTGCCTCTGCCCACATCATAGTGGTATCACAGCAGGTCATTGGGAGAGCCAGGAGTATTGTGGTATGCAAAGATTACTATGCATAAGTTAAAAGAAGAGGATCGTTGTCTAAAGATTTGTAAAGGCCGCAGCCTTAAGAGGAAGCCAATCACTGTTTATAGCAGACAAAGGGAGATCGTTGTTTTATGAAGAAATTGCAGAATCATTGTAAAATGTGAACAGAGCTAATGATATGAGCAATAGCTTGTGAATTTATGAAGGATTTTTTGTTCGCATTATTACAGAAAGGATTGTGATAGAAAATTTGTGTTACTCTAGTTGGGGTTTGAAGAGTTTTTAAAAAAAAATGGCAACAGGCATGTATCAACAACCTATGATTCCAATATTTTCTGGCAAGAATTATGATAATTGGGCTTTTAGAATGAAATTAACATTTGATTCATATGAGTTATCAGACATAGTTTTAAATGGTTATACTGAACCACAAGATGAATCTACTTTGAGTACCGATGAAAAGAAAAAGCTTGATGAAAATAGGAAAAAGAATAGAAGGGCTTTGCAAATAATTGGGCAAGCATTGGATGATTCAGTTGTTGGAAGGATTAAACTAGCCATTACAGCCAAGCAAGCATGGGACATTCTAGAGACGACATATCAAGGTACTAGTAAGGTAAAAATTGCCAAACTACAAGCACTTAGAAGAGAATTTGAAAATTTGCAAATGAAAGATTATGAATCAATAGACCAATTCACATATCATGTTACGAATTTGGTTAATCAAATAAGGCAAAATGGTGATGAGCTAATAGATCAAAAGGTTGTAGAAAAGGTTTTAAGAAGTTTTCCTAGAAAATTTGATGCAATTGTTGTGGTAATTGAGGAATCTAAAGATTTGACTACATATTCTATGGATGAGTTGGTTGGTTCTTTGAAAAATTATGAAGACAGGTTGAATAGAAATGACAATACCTCATTGGAGAATGCATTCAAAACACAAATGACATTTGGCAGAGGCAGAGGAAGAGGAAGAGGAAGATATAATTACCAAAGAGAAGAAAGGAGGAGTCCAGATCCAGGAGGAAGGAGAAATCAAAGTTTCAACTCAAGAGGACGCAATAATTATCAGGCACCACAAAGGTATGATAAGTCTAATGTTCAATGTTATTATTGCAAGAAGTATGGTCACTTGGCAAATGAATGTCGAAAAAAACAAGCAGCTATGGGAAAACAAAATGCAAATTTCTCTAAGATTAGTTCTGAGACATTGTTTAGTACTTGTAATGTAGCTCAAGAAAGTACGAGTAACATTTGGTTTCTTGATAGTGGTTGTAGTAATCATATGACTAGAAATAAAGAGCTGTTTGAGAATTTGGATACTTCAGTTAAATCAGAAATTAAATTGGGTAATGATAAGATAGTGGAAGTCATGGGAAAAGGTGCAATTAATGTAATAACAAAACTTGGTAAGAAAACTATTCCTGATGTTTATTTTGTACCTAGTTTGAAGCATAATCTCATAAGTGTAGGACAACTCACTCAAAAGGGCTATAGAGTTGCTTTTGAAAACAATGTGTGCACTATATTTGATATTTCTCCTAGTAACATGGTGATTGCCAAGATTGAAATGACAAACAATAGAATGTTCCCACTTCGCATGAAAAGTGAAATGGTGGAGGAGATTGGAGCAAGTTTCAAGGCATCAAGTCAAGATCAAGCATGGAAATGGCATTTAAGGTATGGCCATCTAAACTTCAAAGGATTATGCTTGTTGCAAAGGAAGAATATGGTAAGTGGTTTACCCTCCATTCAAGCACCATTGATTACATGTGAAAGTTGTATTTTGGCTAAGCAACATAGAGAGTTTTCCAAAAGAAATGTCATATAGAGCTTGGGCACCTTTAGAAATTGTGCATACAGATTTATGTGGTCCAATGCAAACCCCATCATTAGGGGGGAGCATTTATTTTATAACATTCATTGATGACTTTAGTAGAAAAACATGGGTTTATTTTCTTAAATACAAATCTAAAACATTTGGCAAGTTCAAGCAATTCAAGGCATTGGTTGAGAAACAGAGTGGTCTATCCATCAAGGTATTGAGATCAGTTAGAGGAGGAGAATACAAGTCAAATGATTTTTTGGATTACTGCAGGTATCATGGAATAAAGAAGCAATACACTACAAGTTATACACCCCAATAGAACGGTGTCGCAGAAAGGAAGAATCAAACAATAATGGAGATGGCAAGGAGCATGTTGAAAGGTAAGAATCTACCTAATGAGTATTGGGCTGAAGCAGTTGCTTGTGCAGTTTATATCTTGAATAGGAGTCCAACAAAGATTGTGAGGGACATGATTCCACAAAAAGCATGGAGTGGTAAACATCATAGTGTTTCTCATTTTAGAGTATTTGGTTGTATTGCATATGCACATGTGTCTAAAGAAACAAGAAGTAAATTGGATAATAAAAGTGAAAAATGCATTTTTATTGGTTATGATGAGCAATCTAAGGCATATAAGTTGTTTAATCCTATAACTAAGAAAGTCATTGTAAGTAGAGATGTTGTATTCAAAGAAGAGGAATCTTGGGATGGCAATATAGACAAGACAATTGTAGGTATAGGAACAATACCATATGAAGAACAAGAAGAAAAAGGTCAAGGGGAACAAGGAAAACAATCAAATAAGCAAGAAGGAACACAGTCAAGAAGTCCACAAGGAGAAAACTTACAAAGGCAAGTTGAGCAAGGAGAATCATCAAGTCCACAAGTAAGTAATGGCTCAAATCCCACACTTGCATCATTAAGACCAAGACTAAGAGGCAAAAAGACTAGGAGCTTGCAAGAAATATATGATCAAGGAGATAGGATAGATTTGCAATCTAATTTTGCTTTATTTGCTCAAGATCCTATATATTTTGAAGATGCAATTAAGGAAGAACATTGGATTAATGCAATGAATGATGAAATGGAATCTATTGAGAAAAATGATACATGGGATCTAGTTGATTTACCTAGGGATAAATAATGCATAGGAGTGAAATGGGTTTATAAAACTAAGTATAAGGAAAATGGAGAAATTGACAAATATAAGGAAAGATTAGTAGCCAAAGGATTTGCACAAGAATATGGAGTTGATTATAATGAAACATTTGCACCCGTCGCAAGACTTGATACTATTAGAATGGTACTAGCTATTGCAGCTCAAAACAATTGGAAGGTTTATCAAATGAATGTCAAATCAGCTTTCTTGAATGGATATTTAGAAGAAGAGGTTTATGTACAACAACCACTAGGATATGAAATAAAAGGTTATGAAAACAAAGTTTACAGGTTGAAGAAGGCACTTTATGGATTAAAGCAAGCACCAAGAGCGTGGTATAGTAGGATAGATTCATACATGATAAAGAATGAATTTAGCAGAAGCACTAGTGAACCTACACTATACACCAAAGTCAATGAGCATGGTCAGATTTTGATTGTTTGCTTATATATTGATGATTTGATCTTTACAGGTAATCTTTCTATTGACATGTTTAAATCAGCAATGAAAAAGGAATTTGAGATGACAGATTTGGGTTTAATGAAATATTTTCTTGGCATTGAAGTCACTCGGAATGATAAGGGCATTTTCATTTGTCAAATTAAATATGCAAAAGATGTTTTGAGGAGGTTTAGATTGATAAATTGCAGTCCAGTTTCTACTCCTGTGGCAATAGGAACAAAACTAAGTAGAGAAGATAATGAAATGGATTATAATTCAACTATATTTAGAAAATTGGTTGGTAGTTTGATGTATCTGATAGCAACTAGGCCAGATATAATGTATGGAGTTAGTTTGATTTCTAGATTCATGGATGCACCAAAAAATTCACATTGGCAAGCAGGAAAAAGGTTATTAAGGTACATTGCAGGAACTATGAATCATGGTATATTGTATTCTACTTCAGATAATTTTTAGTTGGTTGGATACACAGATAGTGATTTTGTAGGAAGTATTGATGATAGAAAGAGTACATCTAGATATGCATTTCATCTTGGAACAGGAGTTGTGGCATGGGCATCAAAGAAACAACCAATAGTGACAATCTCATCAGCAGAAGCAGAGTATGTAGTAGGTACATCAGTAGCATGTCAAGCAGTTTGGATGCAAAGAATCTTGAAGGATCTAATGCATGAGCAAGAGGAGCCTACTACAATCTATTGTGATAACAAGTCCACCATTGCACTATCAAAGAATCATATTTTTCACAAGAGGACAAAACACATTGACACTAGATATCACTTCATTTGAGAATTGGTCAACAATGGAGAGCTCATTCTACAACATTGCAGATCAAAGGAGCAACTTGCAGACATATTCACAAAGGCGTTAGCACAAGAACAATTTGAATATTTGAGAGAAATATTGGGCATTGTAAATATTGATGTAATTAGTTGATAGTAGAAATTAGGGGGGAGTGTTGGAACTATCTAGTAATTTCTACTGCCTTCATCTCCTTCAACCGTCAGCATTAAATTCCCCAACTATACCACCGTCCACAATAAATCCTCCATCCAGAAATATCGACAGTCAATGATCACGTTTTTCTGTCTGCATTAAAACACCTCATCTAGAATGTCTGCGGTAAGAGGCAAGAAAGAAATGTGAGCAAATTTCTGGAGATTTCTGAAGACTTCTGTATTGTTCTGAAGACAATTTCTGGAGACTTTTGTATTGTTCTAAAGACCTCTATAAATAGAGGCAATTGTAATCGTTTTGATTCAAGGAAGCAATAAAAATCAAGTTTATTGTGTCGTAGCACATTGTCTTCTATACTCTGTTTTGCCTCTGCCCACATCAAAACGAAAGCATTGGGAATAGCAACCTCTCTCCTTTCGACATTGTTAGCCCCAATCTATTTGATAATAATTACTTCAAAGATCTTATGGAGCAGAAGGGCCTTCTACACTTAGATCAGGCATTATTTAGTCTGTTTAACACTGGGGATGATGCGTTTACTCATGCTCATATTGCTCTCTACAGCAACGATCAAATGACCTTTTTTGTTGATTTTCAAGCTTCTATGTTGAACATGGGAAACATCAAGCCTCTTACTGGGATGAACGGAGAGATTCAGAAAAATTGCAGGAGCCCAAACTAATGGGAAAAGTTGTATCAATCTTGCTCGATGTTTGTGCTGATAAACTGGTTGCGCTTGTTAGGGCTTAATCTACCTTATGCACGTGGTTTGTCATTCTTTCATACATAGATCCTGCATCAATTTTTTAGTTTCTGCAGGTCCTTATGATTTTAAGGAAAAAGGAGAAAAAAAAGGTTTTTTTGGTCATTTGATTAATTTAAACCAACAAATTCTTTTAGTTTCAAATTGCCAGATCCACAGCTCCCTTAATCCTATAGTTCAAATAAAGATCTCCTTGGTTATTAATGGTTTATTTTTAGTTTCCGTTTCATGTTAATCTGATGTGCATATATAAGTATCTTGCAGTTTAGCAATTATCATATCCTTATTGATTCTTTATTTTAAAAAAAAAAAAAATTGGAAGGAGGAGATTTATCAAGGAAGCAGAAGCACTTTACATTATGCAACAATGAAATTTCAAAATGTGAAGAGTTATTCTAAATGTAAAAGGAGGGAAAACCCACAGAAGTTTGTCATTATCATGATCCTAGTAGAAACCAGAATAAATAAAAATACTACCAGACTCTTTGATGGAATAAACTTTCTTGTTTCCTTGTAGTTGGACTTTTATGAATAAGTTGGAGAAGCTGTGATGATTTATCAAAAGACGAAGGACCTCAGCTCAGAACCATGCCAAGTATGATTGTAATTTGAAGTCTATTTAGCAAGACAAGTCATTATAACATTCTATTGTTTTTTTTTTTTTATATGCACAAAAGAGATAGCTTCCAAATTTAAAGTGTGGTACAAGAGGAGTTCAATTATAGAAACAAGATTTCAAGAGGACTCATAGAAACTCTTTTTGTTCAAACGAGAAACAAAAATCGAGTTAGACTCACAAATAGCATTCATACAATCCAACTCACATGATTTCATAAGAGCCACAAGATTAGCCAAGATATTATTGTTAATTCTCATTACATAAATCCATCACTATTAATTTTGGAAAATAACAAATGGCGGAGGACACCACTTATCAACCCTATTAGCATTTATGGGAAGTTTTGATCTAGAGCTAGATAAAAACTAATGAGTTGAGAGCTATAGGTGATGTGAAATATGATAATTAATAAATTGGGAACTCCACATTTTAATAGTTTTCTAGTTCATTAGATGCACTTTGGTGTGAAATTGTCAATCTTTATTTGAACACATTTTATCCTTACAATGTTGACCTTAAAAATTTTTATTTAGAGCAATGAAGGTCAAATTGTTACATTATATTATAATTAATCTAGAATGTTGTAATTTGTAAATTACATGGATTTTCAATATTGTTAGATTATGATAAATTTATAAACTTGCTAACATGTAATTGATAGTTCTTCATGTTTTGAATAAAAATGGCAAACTACATTGATTTGAAGTTTGTTAAATTTTGAAAAGTGTATAGCATTCAATTTTTCCTTTCAATTTACACTAATTATCATGTACATAACATGAATTGACTGCATCATATTGATGGCTTAAGTAAGAAATTATTTTTTCTATAGATGTTTTAACCATATTATTATATTATTATTTTATCATATTATTGTAGCATAAATTTATAGCTATAGTGGTGCTCTCACCAACCTAAAATTACAATTTTCCAATACAAATATAATCAAATAATTACTCAAACAATTTTTTAGATCTAAATTATCAACTCTCTTCTATGGTTCAACATTATTTGTAACTAATGGAAATTAACAACAATGCATTAAAGAATCAATCCCTTATTTTCACATGGATATCCTAACTACACTATCATAACACTAATTTTTTTTTTTTGGTTCTCTCATTCCTACGAAATTATAATTTTTTTATCAAAATATTAATTAAATTTCTACTAAAACAATTTTTAGATCCAAAAAAATAAGTCTCTTTGTCAAATTCAAAATCACTTCTATAATGGGAACCAAATGTGCATGACTAACCATCATTTAAAAAAAAACCTTTGGCCTAAGAAAACAAAGTTTCACCTAGTTATTATTCATTTAATTCTATGCCAAAATATTAATATTGTATACATGTGACCTATATTAAAAGACACCACCCATGCATCATTGTTTTGTATTGGTTCATCACAATGTGACAATCCTCATCACTTTAAACTAGAATAATAGATCTAATAAAAGAATTAGTACTTTAATGGAACTATATAAAATAAAAGGAAGTAATAAGAGAAGAAGAGGAAGAAAAACTTATATATCATATAGAATATTTAATGGAAAATTCATTGTAAGGAAAAATCCAAGCCTAAATAGTATGCACCCAATATATTATTTTAGAAAATAATAATACCAAAACAAGAATGAAGTCTTTATGTTTCAATGAGTTCTAGAATTTCAATATGGAGAAACTCTTGAATCATATCCTTACATAAAATGTTTCCTATTATATCCATTTCAATCCATATATACTAGGAAACAAGCCATGAATTCAAGATTTTTTCTCAAACTGATGAACCAAAAATATTTTTTTTTTTCAATTCTAAACCAAAATCTTTATCTCAAAGTTTAACTCAACCACAAGAAGAATGTAATTCTTTACTAGCCATATTGACCTCTAGGACCAAGAGTGGTCAAAGTAACATCCAAACTCTTGATAGATATAAAATAATATATTTTCGTCACCTCTTACACATACTACTAGTGATAAATATTGAAAATAAAAACTTTTTCAAAGTGAATTTTTATTCTCTAAGTGTTTAATTTATCTGATAACATTATAAAATATTCAATTACTAAAACTAATGTTTTGAAAGTTCTAGGTGACTTAAAAGAAGAGAATCAATTAAAAAAATTGGAATCAATATTTTAATAGTCACTTTCTAGTTCATTAGATGCTCTATGCTATGAAATAGTTGATGTTTAGTTAAACATATTTTTATCTTGAAATGGTTGACCTTAAAAACTACTATTTAGAGTATTGATGGCCAAATTATTACATTATATTATAATTAATCTATAAAGTTGTAAAGGGTAAATTATGTGGATTTGAAATATTATTAGAATGAAATAAGTTAATAAACATGTTGACATTAAATTGATAGTGAAAAATAGAAAATGGTTGATTTATGGTTTAGGAAATAGAACAACAATTTTTCTATACTTCTTATTCAAGGAAACCCTAGAGATCCCAGTCCGAGGATGGAATGAAGGAAATATATTTGCAATAGGGACATCCTAGGGTATGATAAAGGACTAAAAAGGGGTTCACCATGAAGCTAGGGCTTTGAAGGACAAGTAACATGCAAGACCTAATGTCAAACCTAATGATATGCAAAGCTTCACTAAATGACCTCAAAATGAATGCAAAACAAAATAGAAAAGTGGAGAAGTATAGAGGGGCATCCAAAAATTGTAGCAACTCGAATGGAGGCCTGAAATGTTGAAAATGTTGAATTTAATGCACACTGGGACTCATACACCAAGCAGTGTGATTTAGCCCTAGATTAGGGTTTTTGGGGAGGAATTGAAATATGGCATCTAGATAAGTCTAGAACACTTGAAAACTAGAAAGCCCACTATACTGGGAATCATACACCAAAAGTGGCATATCAGTCCTATTTGGAATTTTTGGAAACTCAAAATCTAAATTTTCTCTTCGATCTCTGCTCTATCTTCTCAACCCGATTTATGGATTTGAATTATTGAATTCTGCTCAGTAGATGGCTTTCAATGATCTTCTAAACAAGGTGACAACTTTGACAAATTTGCATCTTTAACAACCTTTCTCCAATCTTTCTTTGCAATATGTTTTCAACCTAGATCTTTAAATCACACACTAAAGAGAGGGAAAATTGTTGTTTTATTAGTAGAAAGGGGTATTCCTTGGTCAAAGCCTATTTGGGTAATTATACCTTATAATGAAATCAAATGGAAATGAGGAATGATGAATGAAAAAATGGATATGTCATAACCCACAAAACTTGAAGAATAAAGTGCTACAAACATGTATGAGAAGGCTCTAATGGATGTAGATCTTGACTCTTGCTTGAATGTTGTAGATCTTGAATTGAACACTTGCTTGAATCATGAAACCCTATTGAACCAAGGGGAAAATGGGAAGCATGAGTTCCCACCTATATTCTCTCTTGGTCACTTAATAATGTCCTAGGAATCCAAATTGGATTAACTATCAACCCAAAGGGTGACTCAATTCTCAACAAGAAAGGGCTAGGAAGGGGCACTTATTCTATGAGGAGTTCACCACCAAGCAAAAGCTTGGAAAAGACACTTTAACATCCAACTTACAAAACCTAATTATGCAAGCTAAATGATGAAATTATGTAACATGAAGTTAGGATGAGTGTACCTAGGAAGTCTGGAAATGTGAAGAGGATTTAAAAAATACAAAAATGTTGTCATAAAGTGTTATGGAGGAATAAGATGCCATTATTGTTGTCTTAGTCTGATTACTATTTTTTGGGGCAGATGCAAAATCTTCAGATGTTGGAACTGGATCTAAAAGAATATCTACCAAGTAACTTTGGGAGGACTAAGAATCCCTAGGTGGCGACTTAGTCCCATTTTGAATTTCTAGAATTTTTGAATGTGGTCTAGAGGTTCAAGGTCTGCACTTCCTTCTTCACCAAGTCTTCAAATATGAACTTGTAAATAACCTACAAAACAAAGGAAATTTGATTGATTGTTTATGGGGGTTTTCCTTGGTCAAACCCCTTGTTTGGTAATTAAACGTTGATGAAAATGCATAGATATGAAAATGGAAATGTGTGTGATCCCTAATCTCAAGTATGTCTAAGATTATGCAAGTTAGAACATGGAGGAACCCTATTCAAATGTGTTAGAATAGAATTGCTAAGATAGAGATGAAAGTGACCTACAAAGGAGATCTCTAATCACCCTAATAAGTCATAAACATGAAATATAACTTCCTTAGGAAAAAAATAGAATAATAATGGAAGATGGAATCTATAAACAAATATTTTGGCACCTAAAATCTTTGTTGTCCTAGGGTTTTTCACCTACATGGGGGAAGATTAGGCGAAAATGCAATGTAAAAATTCAAATATTGATGTGATGTGGGTGTAATGTGCTTGGATGAGATGATATAAATGTAAAATATTGATAAAATAGATCACTAATTGAATGAAAACTAAGAAATGCAAAGTGTTTGTAAACACAGTGTTGTATGCAAACATGAGCTAGAAAAATAAACAAATAAGAGTAGAAATAAATGAAATTGAATGAGGTGCACCTGGAGCTTGAAATTTGTTGTTGAAAGGTTCTTGAATGTTGAAGAGATCAATGTTGAAGCCCACTAGAACTCATTTTCCATAGATGGCAAATTAGTCCTATTTCTAGTAAACTTTGTCGGAACAAGTTTTGGGATGTTGGGAACACAAAACTTTAAGGAACTCTTTTTCAAGCCTTACAATGGGACTCATTTTCCATAGATATAAAACTAGTCCACCTACATATTTCTAAAAATTCAAAGGTCAATTATGTGTGTCCTGGTCTGCACTTTTCTGCTTGACAACTTACGGGATCTAAATTTGGAAAATCTAATAGGAAAATAGTCTCCAAGATTCAAATAGGGTTATTTTTACTTTGATGACTTTGTAACACCTTTTTTACACCTTTCTCTTTGAAAAATTTTCCTACAAGACCTACAAACACACATTCAAAGAGGGGGAAAAGGGTTAAGGGTTAGAGTATAAGGGTTTGCCATGGTCAAACCCCACTTTGGTAATCAAAACCTATGAAATGAAATGAAATAAGAAGTGAATGATAGTAAAAAACTATGCAATATCAAACCCCACTTTGGTAATCAAACCCTATAAAATGAAATGGAATAAGAAGAGAATTATAAATAAACAATATGCAATGTCATAAACTTACCAAACCCTTGATGTTGTTCAAGTCTGATGATATGCTACTCCAATATGCTTGAATGCTTGATTGAGTGATGAGAATGCTAAAATGCTATGATGAATGCATGAACACTTGACTGGATGAGTGAATGGATGCATGAGTGTATGAGATGATTGGGGGTTAAAATGAATAGAAAACCATGTATTTATACACAATTATGCCCTAATTTCCTAAAAATACATCATAGGCTGACATTAGGTCTTTAGGAATAAAAATATGCCAATAATTTGAATTTATTTTGACTTTTGTGCCAAGAGGGACTCATTCACCCCTAGTGATGAATGGGTCCCATTTAAGGCATGTGAATGGGTGTCATAAATTAAGTTGTCTTAAATGATGTTTGTCAGGTTTGTATTGAAAAATACACTTAATTAAGGGTTGTAAGTCTATAAAGGGGCCAAATAAAGCATAAGAAAGGTGTATTTGTTGATGATAAGTCTAGAAAAGTGTGAAATTTTCTTACAAGAATTTACAACACTTTAAAATAAGACTTGGTAAGTGATAAAAATAGAGTACATAGGTGAATTATAATAAGAAGAGTCTAGAAAAGTGTGAAAATGTATCACAACACTTCACAACACCTTTACAATACATCATAAAGTAGTAATGATTCGTAAAGATTCAAGACCTAATGTGAATATGTGGGCCACATTACAACATTAAATAAAGGTGAAAACAAGCCAAATAAGTAGGAGGGACAAAACAAGAAAAAGAAGGGTTACTTTTTTCATGTCCACAATTATCCCCCACTTTAGTGAGGATGAACTTGCTTCATACTCACACTAATGTAGAGCAACGCATCTCAAGAGGAGTCTGAATGTACTAGTTCTTGGTAAGATGGGACAACAACAATCAAGAGGGATGATCAAGCCCCCAGGATCAAGATTCCATGGAAAACTAGTCATAAGCACAAAGGAACACACATGAAAAGAATGAAAAGAGAACTTGAAAGTTGAATCAAGCTTCGATCATTTTTCCATCTTGATGTGGATTAGATATAGGTTGTTTATTTGGAAATAAAATGGATACTACCTCTAGGGTGATGAGACTCATGGATTTCCATTGAGTGAGAAGGGCCAAAAGGTGAGAAACGTACACTCATAGCTGGTATGTACTCACAAACACATAGGTGGCTATGGCTAAAATTTATGCCTCTGAATGGGCTTCCCGCTCAACCATAATAAAGTTATACCTCCTGATCACTTTAACAAGGCACCACAAAGGACAATGTCATTTCGTGCTTCATGATACAAGAAAATCTTAGTATGCTTAGAACTCATAAAAAATGCAATGGCACCATAGGAAGCTACAAGTGTTATGCAAGGTGTCCATGTAAATGCAAAATGTAACATACAAAAGAATGTTCAAATGAGTCTAAGTGCTTAGTTCATGTGATGTCTTAACTTAGGGAACATTGTGTCTAATGTCTTCAAGAGAGGACCGATCAAAGGATAGAATATTCAAAACTTAGGGGATGTCGTTTGTCACATCAGGCCACTAAGAGGAATGTAATATGCTAAGAGGGATCATGTTCATGAAGGACATCACACCCAATGTCATCCAAAAAGTGACACACACATATTATGAAGTAACAAGGCTTCACTAAGAACCAAGAAAAATAAAAATGAAAATGAATTATTCCAATGTATGCCCCCACTTTGAAGGAATTGCTACACACCATTCTATTAGCAATTACATTAAAGTAGCAAATGAAAAATACAAAAATAAACAAGACATGAGAGCCAACTTGGAAAGCCCCTATGCCAAGTCATATGTTTCTGATTAAGGCTACATTATGTAAATGAAAAGGAATAAAAGACAGAGGGGTTGGGCCCCCAAAAAAGGAACACACAAAACACATAAGGGATCTATGGATTTGGGGTCAGTATGTTTGTTGCTACAATGTTTTGATTAAAAAACTCAAAACTATCATCATTCCCCAAATACACATAGAACTAAAATAATGACATAAAGATAATGAAAAAGAAAAGAAAAAGAACGTTCATTTTGGGTCAACATGGAAGATACATAGGATGTCTCAATGCTTTGCATCATCCCTAAAAGGAAAACACAAGTGAAAAGAAAATGAAAATGAAAAAGGTTTTGGGCAACCATGAAAGAGACATTGCGGTCTCAATGCCTTGCATCATCCCCAAAAGGAAAACACAAAACAAAAGAGAAAAAGAAAATAAAAAGACCTTTTCGATCAACATGGAAGAGACATAGGGCATCTCAACGCTTTGCGTCATCCCCAAAAGGAAAATACAAAACAAAAGTGAGAAAGAAAACATAAGGATCTTTTGGGTCAACATGGAAGAGACATAGGGTATCTCAACACTTTGCATCATCCCCAAAAGGAAAAAAAAAAAAAAATTGAAAAGAAAAAGAAATGTATGTCATATAGAAGAATGAAGGTACAAATAGAGGAATTGCACAAGAGAGAGAGAACATCAAATGTTACATCATGAGGGAACACAATGTACACACATACAAATAGAAAAAAATAAAATACAAAATACTAGTAAGGCATATGCAAGTCAACCATTGAGTAAGTCATCAACCTCCCAATCTCAATTGGTGTAAGTGAAAGGTGAATAAAGTAGCTAGGGGACAATGACAAATTCGTTACTATGATAAGGCTACCAAATTCTTGCCCCCACTTAGTGCAGGACAAGAATGAGCCAAGATAGGTGATGAGAAAGGTCATGCAATAGTGAGGATGGAAGATTCTACAACTATGACATGATGAGGTGTCAGAAAGTGTGTTAGCTCTAAAAAATGCAAGTAAAATACCTCAAGAGGTTTCCAATCTCTTGATACGTTTCAGGGTAACAAACAAGGCCAAATGGTTTAGACCTTCTCTTCAGGTGCTACTAGGCCTAGGCGGGTGTACTTATATGAATAAAGCAGACTTAAAGTTGTATGAATTGATTGATTTTATGGATCTATTACAATGGCACAAAGTGTAATAGATGAAAGCTTGCTAACTATTCCTACTCCTAGTATTCAAATTGAGATATGGATATTTTAATAAGATTTTATGAAATTCTAAAATATGAAAGGTGTGACCAATGCCTACTTCTATTGGGCTAATGGAGTCAAGATTTGTATAATGAGTGACTTGCTTAATGGCTATAATTCAAATTGCTTGGCACTTGTGACTGTTTACATCTTGTGTAAACATGCAAGAGTATAATTATCAAATTCTTCTTAATGATCCAAATGTCCTTTCCCAAATTACTGTGATTAATCAAAAGGATTTAATCTTTCCTTGTAGGGACCAGTTAATTGAACCACACAAGAGCAACAAGTGTGCTTTGATAAATTCAAAAATATCCTTGATATTTCAATTTAAATAATCTAGAAATGACAACCTTGGAGACAGTTAGATAATGTTTTCAATAAATTCGACAAACAATTCAGACCATAATTGGATCACCAGATAAATATGTTCTTCTCCATTATATAATTTTAAAATATTTTACAATGTACAACATGATAATTATTTCAGCAACAATTCACCCTATCCAACTACCTAGCCTACTTATTTCTCCTAAATCTAATCCCCATTTTTTCATCATTTTACTATACATATATACAATACACATTTTAGGGTTATGATCCTTCATTTGTTCTACTACAACTTTTCAATATTCTTTCGTGAAAATATAAATATTTAATTAACTTCCATTTTGGAAAATTAAATATTTTAGTTAATCTTCATCATCTCAGGTGAAATAATTAATTAACCTTCCATAGATGAAATAATTGACTTTAACTCCTCATCTTTGCATTCCCATGAAAATCATTTCACAATAAATTCTAATTCCTTTGCTAGAAAACTTCCTGCTCATTTCAATTTAATAAGTTATTCCTTATGTAAAATAATTATTCATCTTTTTAATCCCGTTGGTGAAAATATCTCACCTCCTTGTGTAAATATTTTACAAAATTTAACCCCCTATACATTTGTGGGTAATATTATTCACCTTATAACTCCCCTTGCCTATTTCACATTTAAGTGAAAATATTTTATCTCTTGAAGAAAGTATTCACCTTCACCTTCATTGAAAAAATCATTTTATTACTCTGCAATTTCAATATTTTAAATCTATTTTCCATATTGCACGAATATCATTCCAATATTTATTTCCACTTCCAAGCTATCAAAATGACTTTTATTCTTTCCCAATTTCCTATCTTTCACCGATATGTTTTCATCGGCATGACTAACATAGTCAGTAAAAATTCACTCCAACCACCATTCTCTCACCGATGAAGATATGTGCCTCTGCTACCTAGCTATTGGTCAGACTTCTACCGAAAGCTTCTCATCGGAGAGACTCTCTCAATCAGAGAGACTCTCCCAATCAGAGAGATCTAGGAAACTTGCATTGATTGAGCACATCTCCCTTATGGATTTATGGCTTTTCTCTTGACTCATTCCCTGCATGTCCTCGTTTTTCTTTCATGTTCTTAAGAGAAGTTCTATTCACTCATGTGCCTTGAAGTATTTCTCAAGTATGCTCAAATATTTCAAAAGATATTAATGATTTACACCACTCCTATGCAACCTCTAAATATTTGAATTTGGTCATGATTTATTTCATATATTTCACCAATGACCATTCCGTAATCACGCCCTCAACATATTGCATTCCATACATTTCTTTGATTTCATTGTTATGCTCCCCTTATATTTATCATTTATTCTTATTTCAAATAGAAGTCTACATGCAAGCTTGTTTTCTTATTTTCATCATGTATACAAAGGGTCACCACAGTTGAGTTCATTCATCAATCCTGACATTACTTGGAAAAATTTGTTAGGAATATAGTTCTACATTTTAAGTGTTTAAAAATTTATATTGCATGCCAACATCAAAGCATAACATGTAATTTGAGAAGATCATTCCCCTCTCATTTGTGCCCCATAATGTATATTCGGTCTTCAATAAAATTCATCTTTCATTTTTGTTTTTTAAAAATATCCACACCTTGTTCCAAAACTCGAGCATGAAAAAAATTGACATCTGGTAGCCTTATTTATTGAATCATTTCAAAAAATCCTCTTTTGTGTGCAATTTTTCCTTCATCTCTCCTACGTACTTCTAAACTGATTTAGAGCTAGAGACTTTTCATGAAAATGCAATTTGTATGATGAGCCATTTTATGGGATCACTGTATATGCACATCCTTTGGTTGCGCATTGAATCTCAAATAGTTTTGGATGCTTTGGGAGGTTAATAACATTTTGATTTTCTTAGTCTGCTAATTAAAGCCTCCAATCATAAGTGGAATTTGGTTTGGCCATCATCTTCAGCAAGGGAGTGCAAGTTATTGAATTGATTTGAATTGATCACCCTCAGACTCTTTTAATCACTCACCTTAACTCTTGTATTTCAAAAATGTTAAATAAATTTTGAATAGGTACCAGTGTTGTTCACTTCATTTTCTAGAGATAATTTGGAAATGGATTCCTGTAAATTCCTTGAGAACACTTTGCTCATATCTTTACCTTCATATTGTTCTTAGGTGAGTTCAATGTGTTGCCTCTTCATCCAAAAGGGGAATAATCTTTTGGTTCCTTTCTAACATTATGTTCTTTGATATCTGAGATACCCGCATAGGCTTGTTGTATGTTCAATCCATAAAATGGCATTTCCTTGATGTGCTCTCTGCTAACACTTCATATAATGATCTAAAGACTTTGTGAAAGTTTTGTGTCTTTCCATTCCTTCTCTAATATCATCCTGAGCACTTGTTGTCTTCTTCATTTTTAGGTTTAAGATTTTATATGTTTACTTTGATACAATCATCTCATTTAAATTATTTACTACCAAGATAGTATCACCCAAGGTTAGTCCACTATCTTTATGTGACTTCATCTGGTTGTACTATGTTTCTTATTAAATTTTCTCACTGCTTTATTTCCTCTTAATTTTATTCTATGAGATATCCAACTCTTGAAGCAACATGTAGTCTATTTGAGGTGTGTTATCCATAGCACTATCTGATGTGTACTAGAATCTCCTATATTATCTCCCATTCTCTAAAGCTGATAGAGGGCATGACTTCCAAATTCTGAAGCAACAAAGAGAAAACCCAAAATTAAGAAGAAATTTTATTGTGGTTACAAGAATTATATCAAAATGTTTATCTTCAACTTGAGAATTGTAATCAAGTTTTCATATATGGGAACCTAAAATTTACATGAAATTTTAGGCTCCAACAGTTGCTCCATCTGGAGATGAATGATTGTGAGATCATTGCAAGAATCCGGGTCACTAGGTGAGCAGACCAAACTTTATTCATTTGAGAAGCAGACTTGAAACTCTTTTTTGTCATGAACTAACATGGTTTTTTGAAAAACCATACCATAGCTAATGGCACAAGGCCACCAAAAATAATTGCCCCTATTTTCCCCTATCAAATACCTTGGTCTATTTTGTTTTTATCAAATTACTCTTGAGAATACTCATACAATCTACCCTGTCATTGAAAACTTCTAGAATAATATTGTGTTCAGCCTGAATTATGTTCCTTTTATCATTCTGCAGTTCATCATCATGTGATAAATCTTTTCCATCTTCAACATACAATGTGTATGCACACTCCATGCGATATCCATCATTATTTTTCTCACCATCATATGTAAAATAAGCTCCCAGCTAATCTGAATTATTTTCCATTTCTTCAATATCACCAATTTTTTATTTATTCAAGGGGTAAACACTTTTGATCAAAGCTATGAACCGGATACAACCATTCAACAATACCACCCCAACGGGGTTTGAACCTTGGTGGCAAGAACAACAATGTCACCTATAAACCATCACACCATGCTAATACCGGCCTTCAATATCACCAATTGGAAATGATATGAACTCATCATTTTTTTGCTCGTTCACTCCAACTGATGCTGAGGATGAATTTCCTAAATCACTCTTGTGTGTGTACTTTTGGTACTCTATTGCCAACAAATCTGAAATTTGTTCAATATTGAGTGAACATGTTTCCATATTTATATCACTATAGTTGTATCCTTCACTTTTGTCATCATCAGAAAGAAGTTCAAGATCATCAGAGAATGAAAAATCAAAAACATTACCAGCATAGTCACTTGTTCCATAATTTGACATATCATTTTGTTTGTCTAAAAATATCTCTTCCTCACCATAAAGTGGATTTGAAAATACCTAAAATTTGTTCTTCGACATACCTTGGCAAGATATCATCTAATCATCACCTATATTTTCATCATACAATGGATTTGAAAAAATTTGAAAACAATTTTCAGATGTATACACCTCTTCATCAACTATGTCTTCATGGCTTTCAATTGCAGCTAGAGGTATTATTTGTTCACTGTCAAATGAACCTGCATCTTCATCTAGATCTCCATAAGAATTGAAAGAATCATTTTTCAAATCAAAATCAAGAGGTTCATCTTCAGAATTTGAATATTCAATGGATCCCTCATAACATGCATTGCTTTCCCTATCACAATCTGTTATGCAAGAGACATCTTCAATATCTTCATCCTCCTCATGCAGATTGTCATAGGACCTAATTTCTCTTGCATATGTCTCATCTTCCAGCTGTATTGTTTTATCAGTTTCCTCATACTCATCAGTGATTTCCAATCCTCATACCTTTTCTTTTCTATAATTTTCATCAGTTCTCCTACCTGTTCAAAAGTAACTGGTTTTAATGATTCAGGCCAGTAAATTGAATCAGGCTCAAATTCCCTCATAAATTAATCAACATACATGGACCCATCAATCTCATAACTGAGAGGTATTTGTTTAAGGATAACAACAAATCGATCGATAAGAGAGTTTCTAGATTCTCCCTTATTTCTTTTGAAGCTAAAAAATGCATCCAAGGGAGATATGCAACATTCTAATTCGGGGTCTTGATTTGTTTCTTGAGTATATGAATGCTCACCACTTTCCTCCTCAAATTGTTGATTCTGATATACATCTTACTGCAGGTTTTGATTATCACTTTCGAGAGGGATGAAATTGTGTTGCACATTTTGATGTGCCGTTCGATATTGATATGGATAATGCTTAGGATATTGGCTATGTTGGTAATCTTGGTACCCTACCAATCTTTTTCCAAGAGGGACTAGGTAATTATTTATTTGTTTTGATGGCTATGGTGAATAAATGTTTTGTTGTGAATATAAAGTGCATTACTTTCATAATGAAAATTCCCAATTGTATTATGAGGTGCTTGTGGAGTCCAAGAACCACTTGCATTTGAATATCCTTCCTCATTGGAGAATGGTATATATTGTGGTGTATCTAAAGTAGGAAAGATACCCAATTCACTCAGCTTTTGAAGTAATGCTCTCTTGTTCTTAGCTACTTCTACTTTCAATTTTTTTAATTCATCACTTAGCTCATTCAAAGGTATTTCCAGAAGGTTGTTGTGCATTTTTCATCAATTTTTTTCTAGAATCTCCACCTACTTTTCCAAAAGTAGGAAAATGATTCTTTTGAAATTATTTTTTATTCTCCCCAGCGAATTCTCCTCACTCCAAATGTGAAATTTATATTGACTCTTTAAATGGAAAGGCTGGAATAGAATTTCTGAAGTTATTCCCCAGCAAAGTCACCAATTTGTTATCTCTCAAAAATGTAGGTAAAATACCTCAAGAGGTTGCAATCTCTTAATATGTTTCAGGGTAACAAACAAGGCCAAATGGTTTAGACCTTCTTCTCTTCAGGTGCTGCTAGACCTAGGAGGGCATACCTATATGAATAAAGTAGACTTAAACTTGTATGACTTGATTGATTTGATGGATCTATTACAATGGCACAAAGTGTAATAGATGAAAGCTTGCTAACTATTCCTACTCGTAGTATTGAAATTGAGATATGGATGTTTTAATAAGATTTTATGAAATTCTAAAATATGAAAGGTGTAACCAGTGCCTAATTCTATTGGGATAATGGAGTCAAGATTTGTATAATGGGTGACTTGCTTAATGGCTATAATTAAAATTTCTTGGCACTTGTGACTATTTACAACTTGTGTAATCATGCAAGAGTATAATTATCAAATTCTTCTTAATGATCCAAATGTCCTTTTCCAAATTACTATGATTAATCAAAAGGATTTAATCTTGTCTTGCAGGGACCAGTTAATTGAACCACACAAGAGCAGCAAGTGTGCTTTGATAAATTGAGAAATATCCTTGATATTTCAATTTGAATAATCCAGATATGACAACCTTGGAGACAATCAGATAATGTTTTCAATAAATTCAACAAACAATTGACACCATAATTAGATCACCAGATAAATACATTCTTCTCCATTATATAATTTTAAAATATTTCACAATGTACAACATGATATTTATTTCAGCAACAATTCACCCTATCCAACTACCTAACCTACTTATCTCTCCTAAATCTAAACCCCATTTTTCTTGATTTTACTATACATATATACAATACACATTTTAGGGTTATGACCTTTCATTTTTTCCAGTGCATCTTTTCAATATTCTTTCACAAAAATAAAATATTTAATTAACTACCATTTTGGAAAATTAAATATTTTATTTAATCTTCATCATCTCAAGCGAAATAATCAATTAACCTTCCATAGATGAAATAATTGACTTTAACCCCTCATCTCTACATTCCCGTGAAAATCATTTCGCAATAAATTCTAATTCCTTTGTTGGAAAACCTCCTATTCATTTCAATTTAATAAGTTATTCCTTGGGTAAAATAATTATTCATCTTTTTAATCCTGTTAGAGAAAATATCTCACCTCCTCACGTAAATATTTTACAATATTTAACCCCCTATACATTTGTTGGTAAGATTATTCACCTTATAACTCCCCTTGACTATTTCACATTTTAGTGAAAGTATTTTATCTCTTGAAGAAAATATTCACCTTCACCTTCATTGAATAAATCATTTTATTACTCCACAATTTCAATATTTTAAATCTATTTTCCATATTGCACAAATATCATTCCAATATTTATTTCCACTTCCAAGCTATCGGCATGATTTTTATTCTTTTCCAATTTCATATCTTTCACCGATATGTTTTCATGGAGGCATCACTAACATAGTTGGTAAAAATTCACTTCGACCACCATTCTCTCACCAATGAAGATATGTGCCTCTACTACCTGGCTATCAAGTAGACTTTTGTCAAAAGCTTCTCATCGGAGAGACTCTCCCAATCGGAGAAATATGGGAAACTTGCATTGATTGAGTACATCTCCCTGATGGATTAATGGATTTTCTTCTGACTCATTCCCTGCATGTCCTTGTTTTTCTTTCATGTTCTTTGGAGAAGTTCTATTCACTCTCATGTCTTGAAGTATTTCTCGAGTATGCTCAAATCCTTCAAAACATACTAATGATTTACACCCCTCCTGCCCAACCTCCAAATCTTTGAATTTGGTCACAATTTATTTGATATCTTTCACCAATGACCATTCCATAATCATGCCCTCAACATATTGCATTTCATAAATTACTTTGATTTCATTGTTATGCTCCCCTTATATTTATCATTTATTCTTCTTTCAAACAAAATTCTACATGCAAGCTTGTTTTCTTCTTTTCATCATGTATACAAAGGCTCATCATAGCTGAGTTCGTTCATCAATCCTGTCATTACCTAGAAAACTTTGTCAACAATGCAGTTCTTCATTTTAAGTGTTGAAAACTTTATATTGCACGCCGACATCAAAGCATAACATGTAATTTGAGAAGATTGTCCCCCTATCATTTGTGCCCCATAATGTATATTTGGTCTTCAATAAAACTCATCTTTCATTTTGTTTTTTACAAATGCCCACACCTTGTTCCAAAACTCGAGCATGAAGAAATTTGACATCTGCTAGCCTTATTTATTGAATCATTTCAAAAAATCCTCTTTTGTGTGCAATTTTTCCTTCATCTCTCCTACGTACTTCTAAACTGATTTAGAGGTAGAGACTTTTCATGAAAATGCAGTTTGTATGATGAGCCATTTTATGGGATCAATGTGTATGTATATCCTTTGGTTGGGCAATGACTCAAATAGTTTCAGATACTTTGGGAGGTTAATAACGTTTTGATTTTCTTAGTTTGCTAATTAAAGCCTCTGATCATAAGTGGAATTTGGTTCAGCCATCATCTTCAGCAAGGGGGTGCAAGTCATTGAATTAATTTGAATTCATCACTGTTAGACTCTTTTAATCATGCACCTTAACTCTTGGATTTCAAAAATGTTAAATGTATTTTGAATAGGTACCAGCATTGTTCACTTCGTTTTCCAGAGCTAATTTGGAAATGGATTCCTATAAATGCCCTAAGAACATTTTTCTCATATCCTTATCTTCATATTGTTCTTAGGTGAGTTCAATGTGTTTCCTCTTCATCAAGAAGGGGAATAATCTTTTGGTTCTTTTCTAACATTATATTCTTTGATATCTGAGATACCCGCATAGGCTTGTTGTATGTTCAATCCATAAAATGGCATTTCCTTGATGTGCTCTCTGCTAACACTTCATATAGTGATCTAAAGACTTTGTGAAAGTTTTGTGTATTGCCATTCCTTCTCTGATATCATCCCGAGCACTTGTTGTCTTCTTCATTTTTGGGTTTAAGATTTCCTATGTTTACTTTGATACAATCATCTCATTTAAATTATTTACTACCAAGATAGTTCCACCCAAGGTTAGTCCACTATCTTTATGTGACTTCATCTAGCTGTATTATGTTTCTTATTAAAGTTTCTCACTACCTTATTTCCTCATAATTTTATTCTCTAAGATACCCAACTCTTGAAGCAACCTATAGTCTAGTTGAGGTGTGTTATCCATAGCGCTATCTGATGTCTAGTGGCATCTCTTGTATTATCTTCCATTCTCTAAAGTTGATAGAGGGTATGACTTCCAAATTCTGAAGCAACAAAGAGAAAACCCAAACTTAAGAACATATTCTACTATGGTTACAAGAATTATATCAAAAAATTTATCTTCAACTTGAGAATTGTAATCAAGTTTTCACATATGGGAACTTAAAATTTAGACAAAATTTTAGGCTCCAACAAAGTGTACTATGGGATGATAGGATAGTAGTCAGTGTCATTGAAGTGGTACTTAATATTTCCTTCAATGTTTGACACTCATCACTACAGTGTCCAAGAACACGATAGTATTTATAATAAGGTATATTGAAATCTTTAGGATGGATTACCAACCTATTCATAGGATGTAATATGATGAGGCATTTTTTAAAAATAATTTGCAGTTTCCTTTCACATTCAAGTGGTGGATGAAGAGAAAACTTTAATTTTTTCAATTTGTAAGGTCATTTATGTTTACTAGATTCACCTTTTTCATAGATTGAAGGAGGAAGAGGACCCGTGGGGATCTTATCATCCTTGTCATTGGAATCATGTAAGATTTTTTCATGTGGAAGGAGAACATTCAAATCAGGAGGGGAGTCAAAGATCATCGTGCCATCATCTCAAAGTCTCCAATATTCTCCAGGAAGCTTGTTGTCATGAGGAGGATCTTGATATCCTAACCCTGTTGTGATTTCATCTTTTAGATTTTGTTATAACAGTTGATGAATGTTATGCTCAGTTGTTGTGTCACATCCTTGTTTTCTTAAGATGGTAAAACCTTTCCCATAAGTTTCTTCAAGGTTAATTGGAGTACTAGTGACTTTGTGATCATAAAATGGTTGAGGAGGTGGTTGTGTAGAAGAACTAGGTCCACCTGTTGGAGGGAACTTAGGTCCTTCATTTGTTTCAAGATGTAAATACCTAAACATATCAAGGGGTGATATAGTAGGAAGGTTGGATTGTTTCATGGACAGATAAAAGGATGCATTAGCTTCAAGATTGTCAAGGCATTCGTTGAAGAACTTATTCATGCTATCATAATCTTCTCCAATGATGTCAAAATCACAAGGAGGACAGTCACGAGGAGTTGAAGGAGCATGATGAAGCTCAAGGTCATTAGGATCAATTCCAAAGGCACAATTTGACATGTCCACTAAATATTTTAATAACATACAAAACTTATTAAAGCAAAAAGCCATGATTAAAATGAATGGAAGTAAAATAAATGAAAGAAAGAGTAGAAAAAAACAAATCTAGAAAGTATGATAGAATGCAATAAAAAAATTGTAATGTAGACAATGCTCAGAAAATTCTAGAAATTGTAGTACAAAATGTGCAACTGGACTAATTTTCCTAGGGTGGCGAATGAGTCCAAGGATGATTTTTTTTTAGTTTTCTAGAAAATTTAAAATTCAATTTGATGTTTTTCAAATTTTCTTATGCAAAACTATGATGAAAATGTAGAATTTTAGTGTTCTTTAATGATCAAAAATGTAAAAATGAAAGCTATATGATATTTTCACTAATGCAATTTTGAAAACCCTAGGATGCAAAACAATGCAAAACCTAATGCAATGTTGATTCAAGTTAAATATAGGATGCAAATGCACTTGAAATCAGAAGTGAAAATGTGCTAAATTCAGCTTCACCAAATTGTAAACAAAGATTTTGGCACCTGAAATGTTTGTTGTCATTCTAGGGTTTTTCACCTAGAAGGGGGAAGATTGGGCCAAAATGCAATTTAAACATTCAAAGATTGATGTGATGTGGGTGTAATGTGCCTAGATGAGATGATCTAAATGAAAAATATTGATAAAATAGATTACTAATTGAATGAAAATGAAGAAATGCATAGTGTTTGAAAATAGGGTGTTGTCTGCAAAAATGAACTAGAAACATAAACAAATAAGAAAAAAATTAAATGAAAATGAATGTGGTGCACCTAGATCTTCAAAGCTACTATTTAAATATTCTAAAATGCTACAGAGATCAATGTTGAGCCACTAGGACTCATTCACCATAGATGGTGAATTAGTCCTCTTTCTGGTAAACTTTGCCTGAATAGGTTTCAAGATGCTAGGGACATAGAACTTCATAAAAATCTTTTTTAGGCCTAACAGTGGGAATCAATCACCATATATGGAAAACTAGTCCACCTATAAATTTCTTAAAAGTCAAAGGTCAACTATGTGGGTCCTGCTCTACACTTTTCTTCTTGACAACTTGCCGGATCTAAATCTAGAAAATCTGATGGTAAAATAGTCTCCAAGCTTCAAATAGGGTAATGTTGTTTTTGATTACTTTGATGACTTTGAAACACCTTTTTGACACCTTTCTCTTTGAAAAATCTACCTACAAGACTTGGAAAAACACATGTAAAGAGGGGAAAAAGGGTTAAGGGTTAGAGTATAGGGGTTTGCCTTGGTCAAACCCCACTTTGGTAATCAAACCCTGTGTTCAATGAAATTAAATAAGAAGAGAATGATAAATAAAAAACATGCAATTTCATAAACTTATCAAACCCTTGATGTTGAAGTCTAAAGATATGTTACTCCAAGATGATTGAATGCTTGATTGAGTGATGAAAATGCTAAAATGCTATGATGAATGCATGAAAAATTGAATGGATGAGTGAATGGATGCATGAGTGTATGAGATTATTAGGGGTTAAAATGAATATAAAATCATGTATTTATACACAATTATGTCTTAATTTCTCAAAAATACAACATCATAGGCCAACCTTAGGTATTTTGGAATAAAAACCCACAAGTAATTTGAATTTATTTTGATTTTTGTGCCAAGAGGGACTCATTCGCCTCTAGTGGTGAATGAGTGCCACTCAAGGCATGTGAATGGGTGTTAGAAATTATTTTTTCTTAAATGATGTTTTTCGGGTTTGTATTTAAAAATACACTTAATTAAGGCCTATAAGTGCATAAAGGGGCCAAATAAAGCATAAGAAAGGTGTATTTGTTGATGACAAGTCTAGAAAAGAATGAAAGTTTCTTACAAGACTTTACAACAAATTAAAATAAGACTTGGTAAGTGATAAAAAGAGGGTATATAGGTGAATTATAATAAGAAGAGTCTAGAAAAGTTTGAAAATGTATCACAACACTTCACAACACCTTTGCAAGACATCATAAAGTCTTAATGATTCATAAAGCTTCATGACCTAATGTGAATATGTGGGCCACATTACAACAATAAATCAAGGTGAAATGAATCCAAATAAACACAAGGAGGGACAAAACAAGAAAACATAGCTCATGGTTACTTTTTTCGAGTCCACAAAATCAATCAAGAAACAATTCCTTAGGCTTGGAAGAATGGCTAGTTACATATCCAACCTAGAATCTCTCATGATCCTGCATAGTAATCCATCATTAATCTTAGGCAATGCTAGATCTTGACATGGAAATGGACTTGAAAAACCTGTAAAAACATAATAGAAGGCTTCTCCAAGACCTCAATTCCTTGATTCTTGAAAATCTCCTTCAAACTTTCTTCCTTATCTCAAGCTTCTTATGTGAAAAATGGGGTTTGAATCTTACTTTTATAGGAACTCCTATCTAATAACCCAATTATTAGATCCAAAAGGCTAAAAAAATGCTAATTTAAATTAAATATTTTCATTTCCTACTCTTAATTCCTAAAAATAAAGCCCTTGAGACTAATACGCCCTAGGTGGCATCTTGGTCCCACTAAGGGGGACTAATACGCCACCAAGGGTGTCTTGGTCCCACAAGACTTATTTTATAATTTTAAAAGGTGGGTTACCAAGATTAAAGGTTATTTATGGATTTTGGTTAGGTTTATAGTTGAAATATGCCTCGAGATGCACCAAAAGGGGTCTTAGGGGCCCATAATAGGTGACCTAAAGGGAATTTAATGCAAGGGGTGCTAAAATAGGTCCAAATTAAATGTGAAAATGCAAAGGTATGTATTTTTCTACACTACATTTAGCCCCCACTTTTGCAACCATATGACACTATGTGCATATGCAAGCTAATGTATTTCAAAAAGTAACTTGCCCCCACTATAGTTACCTAAAAAATCGCAATGTTAGGAATCACATCATGTATCATAGATTCATTAGTAGCTCAAAAATAATCCTCTTATCTAAATTTCCTAGAAAATTAAATTTGAGGGTAGATATATGCCCCCCTTGATTCTACTTGCTTTACAGAGGTGGAATCAAGGTAGCAATCTAACCACCTTGAACTAGAAAAGTCCATCGTAGGGAATTTCCAAGTACCATGCCACCTTCAATGATAGACATTTTATGAGAATGAGAGTAGAACCACAATTCAAACACAACAAATGACATCGAAAATGGAGTTTGCTAGCTCCAAATATGTTAGTTTACATAAAAAGCACATCTTTTTGTTTTAAAAAGTGACCTAAAAATGCATGTATATAAAGATAAAAGAGAAGGTAAATTATATTTATTTTATCTTTTACCTTTTTATAGAGTGAGCTTAGATTAGAGTGAGCCATCCTAGCAAGCATACGCCCATCCAACCATCCATGGATCGACCTTCTATGGGAGGTGGTCACATGGGATGAGCTACAGTATACTATGAGTAGATTTCACCTTCTCTATACTTTGATTTAGTCATTTTTTTATGTTTTTATGAAATTTTTAGATGAATGTAGTGTCTAGGGAGGGTTTTTTATTTCATTTTTCTAGATTGTTGCAAAGTGTCCCTCTTTGTCACAAAGTGTCCCACTTTGTCGCAAAGTGTTTTAGTTAAGGAATAAAGTGTCTAGAACCCTTAATTAAGATATTCTAGAGCAACTTTAGCAAAAAAAATGACCATTAAAGAAAAAATTTAAGCTTTTAAGATGTTTAAAAAAATATTTTTCTCCTTTTCTATTACATACTACACCTCAGTTGGACCAACACCTAGGCGGCTGAATGTTCATCTATTTATGAGAACTAGTCGACCAACTTCCTAAGGAGGACATGTAGATCCTCCAAGAGATGGGCCTCTATTGGGCCTATCTCTCACCAGTGATGTGATATCATGATGTCATGTTGATGGTACTGGTGGAGAGATGGGATGCAAACACCAACACCTTTAACCTACCTATAAGAGAGATGACTATCACACTAGAGGATGTGCATTGCATACTGCGAGTACCTATTCAAGGAGAGAAGGTCTTTCTAGCATAGGGCAGGAGATTTGATGAGATGCGATCTGATACCAAGTATTTCCTTGGTAGACTGGTCTACCACAAGATCATAAGACTGTGCATTGAGCTTTCATTGCTTCTACATGTGTAGTCACCACTCATCCAATGCATCATGATTTTTATAGTAGCACTAGTACAAGTCCTTGATGGTCATGGAGCACATCTAGAGGGGGGGCTAGTGCACATGATTTGAGATATGGAACACTACCATGTCATATTTTCATGGAGTCAAATCATACTAGCACACTTGTACTATGACTTGGGTTGGTTTACTTATGGAGAGGTGAACATCATCTTGCACTATGCATTACTACAGACTTGGATCTTAGAGCACACTACCTATACCAAGCCAAAAGGATTTCTAATTGCCACAGCAGTGGGGTACCTATGTGGCTTCATTTATCCCCTTAGACAAGCATGGAAGCATGGTGATGTACTATTCTAGAGGGTTAGATTTGATAGGTTACGAGAGGAGGATATTGTATGGAGACCTTATCTAATGGAGCTATTTTTTCCAAATATTGTAGGATAGTTGAAGCGAATGCAGAGGGATAGAATTTTTTGGGATGAAATGATCATGTAGTGAGACCCTTCTACTACGATCAAATCATGAGACAATTTAGGCAGGTGCAGAGATCGCTGATACTATGGTCTTCATATAGAAAATTAGTATAGAGCACCCATAGACCTAGGGACCTTAAATGGTTGACAATAGGTGATGTTGTCCAGAGCGATGTAGAGGAGGATATAGACATGCCCCAAAAGTATAATGCTAACTACATGAACATGACAGAGGAGTATGACGAGTGGGGGGAGGTGGCTTGGCTAGGACCTATCTTTCCTATGGGTTATCCTATAGTATTTGTCATACTTTTACTAGATCTAAGGGAGGAGGAAAAAGAGTCAAGTAGGACGGTAGATCCAATAGATCGATTTCCAAATGTGGATGAGGAGCCAAAGGAAGATAGAAAATATGAGGGAGAGGAGGATGACGAGGAGATAAAGGATGAGTAGAGCTAGCCTATGAGAGAGGATAGTGATAGAGGGGAGGCTAGTCCTCCTAGACCTAAGTGGAGAGATACAGTTCCCACATGGTTTACGAGGTCATAGTTTGCACGTGTCAATGTCCAAGAGCATTGGGAGAGCAATAGGACATTTGAGATTCCTACAGGTCATGCTACAGACCTAGGTGATGATATTTATTATTATGCTTTATGTTTTTTTTTATGTATATCATGCTCATTCATATGTATATATTATGATGATGTATACTAATTATTCTTATGATTTATATCTTGCAAGACTTGTGATAGATCATGAGGACTTCTTTCGATGTGCGACTATAGAGATAATGCCACTCCTTCATCTAGATGAGACTACTATAATAGAGTACATGCCCCCACCATTCGAGGTACAGTGCATGGACTTGTTCAAGCCTTATGTGAGATTCAGGGGAGAATTTGGTAGCATATCCAAGTGCATTGATCAAGCTGAGGGTTGGGTATCAACAATGGTAGTGGAGTTAGAGGAGGCTCAAGTAGCTCAGAGATCTGAGAGAGAGACTATCTTACTATCAAAGGTCGAGTGACTATAGAGAGAGAATGATAGAATCTAGGTTGATAGAGACCACACAAAGTGAGAGAGTGTGGAGGAACTGATACATGAGGGGGAGTTATTCAGGGCATTATGGACTATGTGGGAGATGCCTACCATGAGTATATCTTGATCACACACCACCATCTCTTGACGGGTGTAGACACCAAATCTCGAGGGTTCTAGTAGCCATAAGCCATAGTGAAATTGTACTATTTGATGAAATGTATTAAAAATTTTTGATTTATATATGAGCATGAGTGGATTTATATTTATATGTGTTAGATGTCAATGTGATTTATTAAATAATCTCTATTAGACTATTCAATAAATATTCCATGATCTAACATGTCTTTTATTAAGCTTTCTTAAATTTATGACATAGTATGTTATGGTAAATTAAATGCACTTATGATTTAATTATAGAATATTAAATGCAAATAAGGATTTAGTCTAGTATAACATACCCTAAGGTTTGAATAGCATGATACCTAAAGTAATAATCCAAAACCAAATTGAACCCACTACTCGACTATTTGAGACACAAGAAACTATGTGTTAGGAACAAAGCAAGCATGAGAGGCAATGACATACTATCCATTAACTCTACCAACATTGGTTTAAAAAATCACACTGTTTAGAAAGGCTAGGCATAGTATTGAGGAATATGTGTGACATTGATAGGTTTGCAAAGAGGTGTACCATCCATTTCAGATATCAAGTATGCTCCAAACCCATAGCTCTCTTGAACAACATAATTTCCTAACCAATTAGGGCTAAAATTTCCTTTGTCTATTAGGTTAGCATTGAAATTTTGTTGATTCTCGTATAGCACTAAATCACCCTTGTTAAATGAGCAAGGGATGACATGGTCATTATAACTTCATTGCATTTTCTTATGGTATACTTGAAGATGTTTGAGGGCATTGATGCACCTTTCATCGAGCATTTCAAGTTGATGTAATTATTGTTCCCTATAAGTATTTTCATCAGCTAGCCCTTGAAGAGCGATTCTTAAGGAAGGAATCTCTAACTCCAGGGGCACAATTTCCTTAACACTATAAACAAGGTTGTAAGGTGTGTTTCCCGTTGAAGTTCTAATACTAGTATGATAAGCCCATAATGTGTATGTTAATTAAGTATACCAATCTTTATTATGTTATTTCACTATTTTTCTTAGAATTTTCTCAAGATTTTTGTTAGTTTTATTGGCTTGTCCATTAGATTGTGGGTAGTAAGGTGTTGAGAATCGATGTTGTATATTAAACATTTCCAAGAACTTCTTCACATAATTATTCTCAAATGGCATCCCATTTTCTAAAACTAATGTAGAAAGAAGTCCATAGCTAGCAATAATGTGTTCCAATATGAAACGACATATTCTATCGTCAATTATTGATCACAAAGGAGTATTTTCTACTAATTTAATGAAATAATTTGTCATTGTGATTATAAACATATGTCCAATGGATGAAGGTAGAAATATTTTCCAATAATATCCAAATCCCATACTGAGAATGGACAAATAGGAACTTGTGCACGAAGCTCAGAGGTAGGAGCATGAATTAAATTTTGACACTCTTGACATTTATGATATTTCTTAATGTATTCAAAGCAATCTTGTTCCATATTCTTCCAATAATATCCCATGAAGATTAGCTTTTGAATTAATGATCCTCCTCCAACATACCCCCCACAAGCACCTACATGAGTCTGTTCAAGTGTTATAGGGATTTCAAATTATTTAAGAAACCTAAGAAAAAGGTCATTAAAGTACCTCTTATATAAGATTTCCACCAGGATGATATATCTAGACACAAATTTTTGAAGACAAGAGCGAGTCTTTTATTTGTTGGCTTAGGAAAGATACTGTCTTTTAAATATTGAATATCATATCATACCATTCACTTCAGTCTTTATTTTGTGTTGCTAACACTTCATCTATTTTATTGTCAATTGATAGTTTCATAGCTATATACACAATGAAGGTGAAGTCTTTTGAAGGATTGTGAGGGGAGATAAGAGAAGTTGCACTTTCCATTGCATCTACATGATTATATTTTTGAGGAATGTTATCAATGGCACCTGAATGATTCAAACTTCTCTAACAATTTAATTTTGATATCCTCGTATTTTGATAATTGTTCATAATTTGTTTGATATGTTTTGTTTAATTGTTTGATGATTAATTTTGAATTGGAAAATATCTTAATTTCTCTAGCTCCCATAACTAGAGCAGCGTGCAATCTAGTGAGTAATGCTTCATACTCAACAATGTTGTTTGCACATAAGAAGTTTAAAAAATATGACAAGAGAATAAGCTTTTTTTCAAGTGTTTTTATTATAACCTCTATGTCGGAGCCAGTTCTATAGTTAGATCCATCAAAATACAAGTCCCATGCACCCTCATCGATTTTCAACACATTATCATTAGGGAAAGAATCATTATTGGGTAACGCTAAAGGAGAGGGAGCATTAGCCAACTGGTCGATTAAGGCTTGACCCTTAATTTCTTTTTTGTGAAACAAATTTAAGGTAAAACTTAGTCAACAACATTACCCAATTATCTAAGCATCTAGATAAGTCTATTTTAGTGAAAAGGTGTTTTAAAGGGTCAAACTTCATCATCACTTATATCTCGACATTCAATAAGTAATGTCACAATTTACTAGTAGCAAATACAAGAGACAAAAAATATTTTTCTATCATTTTGTATCATTTCTTATAATCAATCAATGTTCCACTAATGTAATAAACATGATGTTCATTATCCCTTTTGTCTTGTTGAGCCAACAGTGCTATGAGAACATGGGATGATGCAGCTATGTAAAGAATAAACAAATTGTTTTGCATTGTAGGTTGTAAAATAGGTGGAGTTACAAGGTATTCCTTGAAACTCTCAAAATCCTATTTACAATCCTTGTTCCAATCAAACTCCATACCCTTTTTGAGGAGATGTGTAAATGGTAATGTTCGATCTACTAAGGATGCTACAAATCATCGAATGACTTGAATTCTTCCTTGTAATGTATGCAATTGAGAGATATTTCTAGGAGGCAACATGTTAACAATAGCATCAATTTTCTTTGTATCCACCTTAATGCCTCTATGAGATATGATAAAACCTAAAAAAATTACACTATCTACACCAAAGACACTTTTTTGAATTCAATCTCATGTTGTATTTTTGAATTTACTGAAAAATATTCTGAAGAACATTCACATTGTATTGTCTTATTAAAGATTTAGCTAGAATACCATCAACATAATCTTCCAAAATCTTATGTATGTAATCGTTAAATATCAGTGTCATAGCTCATTGATATGTTTTTACCACATTCTTCAATTCAAAAGGCATCATAACCCAACAAAATGTTCCCTAAATAATTATGAATGCTATTTTGTACTAATCTTGATGGTTGATGAAGATTTGATTGTATCCAGAAAGTCCATTCATGAATTACAACAAAGCATGTCACGTAGTCAAGTATACTATCATGTCAATATTAGGGAGGGGAAAGTCATCTTTTAAAGATGCTTTATTCAAATAAAAATAATTTGTACACATCCTAATACAATTGTCAGGTTTTGCAACTATGAAAATGTTCAAGATCCAAGGAGAATAGTCTATAGGTCTTATGAAGCCAGCCTCAAGGAGGTTCTCAATTTATTCCTTAACCAACAAGGCTATTTTAGGGTTCATCTTTAGAATCTTTTGTTTGATGGGATTAGCATTTTTAGCAAGGACTATGTTATGTGTTACAGTTTTAGGATCAAGTCCTTGCATATCCAAATAGGTCCAAGAAAAATGTTTTGGAAATTCATGAAGCAGAGTTGCAGTATCCTCTTGTTCTCCATCATCGAGGAATTTCCTATCTTAATAAGTTTCTCTTTATCATTGGCGTCCATTGCTATGTCTGCGGTATCCCCTAAAGGAAGTTTGTTTAATCTTGGAAATTTAGGGTTGTATTCTTCATTATTGATGTCTATCTCACCATTCTCCTTTTCTTCATCTTTTTCTTGGTGCTATCATAACACATGTAGAATTTTTATTTTAAGGATGAGTAGATGGTTTATCATAAAATCCTAGCCTTTGTTTCAAGGCTTCATCATCTTCAAAGTATTCCCATGATAGTTCATAATTCATGTCAAGTAATTCTAGATGTTTCAAAGTGAGATTGAGTTTTGGTTTGCACATAACGATGTTGATGTTTAATGAAACTCTTTTGTTAGCTTGTATTATCTTAGAAGGATAGTATCCCAAGCTATTTTTCATTTCTTGCATGTTAGGTTCCACAAGAACATGAATTATTTTTCTTTCTTTGCAGACCCTTTTCCACTATAACCTAATTGCTTCATAAGTTCATAACCTCTCCCATAAATTCTTTCCATTTCTTTTGGGTTTGGTGGTTATTGATAATCTATCTCATCGAATGTTGTTGTGTAGCTTGTTTCTTCTTCAAGAGTAGATGAGATAGATGCTTCTGAGTTTTCTCTCGAGTTCTATGTTAATATAACCATTGGTCGCTTTTCTTTTTCATCTTCCTTTCTTGTGATTATATATTCTCCCATAAATAAAGGTGTGAATTCCAAGGAACCCCAATCATCATCTACTAATTTTGACAATGTTTCCATTTCTTGTGTTTCCTCTTTCATAGGTTCTATTTTTTATTTTGGAATTAATGTTTTCATAGGAATAGTGTTTCCTTCTTCAACTTGTAAACAAATTTTAGGCTTGAGGTCCATTTCAATTTGGTATATCATGTTTTTATAGACATACTTCATTATACGATGAAGAATCGAAGGCACCACATGCATCTCATGAATCAATGGTCTTCCTAAAAGAAGATTGTATGAAAGTTCATGAGGCATAACATGAATAGGGGTCTATAAGGTAGCCTTTCCAACTGAAATAGGAAAAGTAATCACACCAAGTGGTTGCTTTCCTATGTTTTCAAATCCTTAGATTGATAAGGAATCGGGTTTCATTTTTTATTTATCCGCTCCCAACTTATCTAAAAGGTTAACACTACACACATTCAAAGGTGAACCATTATAAAAAAGGGCCCTTTTTATTCTTGTGTTGTTGTATCTAGCTATTATCATGAATGCATCATATTTCTTTCTCATTTCCAAGGGGGAGAGCTCATCTTGGTGAAAGGTAATGTCTACATTAACTATATTCATTCCTTGTACTAGAGCTACCGCATCATTTGCATTTGTACCAAGAGGAACCACTACTTATTGTAAGGTTGTTTGAAGCATAGTTTGGTAACTAGGTGAGGTTTGAATAAGATCCCATAAGGAAATCTTAGCAGGAGTATTCTTAAGTTGTTCAACAAGATCATACTCCTTTCCATTATGTGATGGTAAACAAGAAGCATTAGGCAATATAAGATTAGGAAATGGTAATGAAATGGGGTTAGGTTAAGGTTGTCTATTATTCCTTGTATTAAATGTATGAGAAATAGTATTATAACTCAATTGTTGTGACACATTTTCTTTACGTACTTCAAGGATAAGGACAAGTTTGTTTGTAGGTTGAGGTTTGTTTGAAGATGGATAGAGGATAAGTTGAGATTGAATGACAATTACTTCTCTTTGTTTAGGTTTGTTTGAACAAGCCTTAGTGAACGAACCTTGCAAGATGAAGTCCTCAAGGGATTCATCTAACATATAAAATTCATCACTACTAAAAGGCTTGAGGGTTACACTAACTTAGACAAAGGGTTTTAACATACTAACCATCACTTGTTTATATGTAATGTTTTTGGTTTTCTAATGAATGTAAAATGAAATCTATTTCCAAAAAAATGAGAGTGCAATAATCTATCTTTATCAAGAAATTGTAAACATGAACTATGGAAATGCATTAAACAGTAAATTGATAGACTGAAACAACAAATAAACTACAACAAATAGAAACACAAAAATTCACTATCTTACCCTAAAAGCTACAACCTTAAACTCTACAGGGACTAAGATGCTAGGAAGGGCATCTTGGTCCTAATGAAATTTAGAGGTTCCAAATATTGGAACAAATAGCACCATTAGGGGAAATTTACATAAAAAATGGGCCTCCTTAGGATGACATCATTAGCTTTTTAAGTTATCAAAAATAAAATAAAAGATGACATCAACCTTTAGACAGTGACATCATCCAAAATAAAAATAAAATTATTCATTTTATAAAATAAAACTTTCTAAAATCTTATGAATTAACTCATGATCGCTAATTTAACTCTACATATCCTATTCTATCTCATTCATCTTTCTAAATATAAAATATTCATTTTTTTTTTAGATTTATATTCTTAAGTTCTATTATAGAAATTTTTATATTTTTGAAAAATATATATATTCTTCAAGAAAAAAAAATATAAAAAAATTTAAAAGAACATTAAAAAGTCATAAAAAATATTTATGAAGTGCTGGAAAAATAAAAAAAATTCATCCACCCACACTTGTTGCATGTTGCAGCTCTCCAAAATCAACTCTTATATTTCCTTGTATTAAATCTATAATATGAAATTTGATTTAATATATAAAATTTATATAAAATAAAATATAATTTACCACTATTTATGTTGAGAGGCGCTCTACAATCTTCATTAAATATATAGCAAAAATAAAAATTTAAAAATTTAAAAAATGGAAAAAAAAAACAAAATAAATTAAAATTTGTTCTCACAAAAACTATGAACCAAATAAATTGGAAAAAATAAAATAATTACCAAAAAACAAATTGGAAATTGTTGGAAAGAGAAAAAGTTGGAGAAAATTGTGAAACTATGGAAAAAAATAATTGGGAAAATTAAAAATTAAAAACCAAAAAAAATTGCAAAAGAAAGAAAATGAGAAAATCAAAGAGACTATGGAAAAAAAATCTATCCTTCAACATACTTTTTTAAATATAAATATACTATTATAATACCTATAAATGTGTTCATATATATAATAAAATACCAAGTAAAAAATAAAATATCTAAAGTTACTTTTACTTTGTCACTTTTTAAATAAAAACAAATAATTTAAAAAATAAAATAATCAAGAAAAGAAAATGAACTTGACTTTTTTAATAAATTATAATAGAAATATAAGTTACCAAACTTGAGTTTAAGAGTTTTTAAAATAAAAAATAAATAATGAAGAAAGTGAACTTGAGTTTTTTAATAATTTATAATAGAAATATATGTTACCACTTTTAAAATATCATGGACTTCAGTTTTTTAAGGAATTCTAATAGAAACATGTGTCCCCACTTAACTCATGTAGTTAACTAATTTATAATTTTTATATTTAAATAATTTCTATTATATGAGATAATTTTTGTTTTTTTTTCGAGTTCCTTAGAAGGCCCATTTTTTATGAAAATTTTCCCTAATGACAACGCAAATGGGATTTTGGACAAGAAATTCACAAAGGGACTAAGACGCTAGTAAGGGATTTTTAGTCCCAGTAAGGGTTTTTTCAGAAAATAAACAAAATCTAAGTTGATACTAGTGTTCCCAACTTGTCTACCCAAGGACCTGATGTTTAGAAATAGAAAACTATGTAAATGAATGAAAGAAAAAGTAACTAATAATAAGAAGTTGGATGTAATTTTTTCAATTTTAAATGCAATAAAAATGTTTCTAAATGTAAATACGAATTTGAACAATGCACTTTTCAGTTTTTCAATGAGATAAGATGATATAGGAAAGAAAAAATGCAACCTATATGCACTTTCACTAATGTAAATATGAGAAACCCTAGATGTACTTTCAGTAATGAAAGATGCAATGAAAGAATGAACACAACCTAGATCTAGGACTTTAATGAACTCCAAATTAGAAAATGAATGCTCTAAAATGTCAGGTTCACCAAAATGAACTAAAGAGAAAATGGGAAGTGAGAGTGCCCACCTCTATTCTCTCTTGGTCACTCAATAATGTCCTAGGAATCCAAATTGGATTGAATATCAAGCCAAAGGGTGAGTCAATTCTCAACAAGAAAGACCTAGGAAGGGGCTCTTTAGGCTTTGAAGGGTTCACCATCAAACAAAAGCTTGGAAAATACACTTTAACATTCAACTTACAAAAAATAATGATGCAAACTAAATGATGAATGCAAATGATGAAATTATGCAACAACAAGTTAGGATGTGTGTACCTGGTAAGTTTGGAAATGTGAAGAGGATTCCCAAAATGCAAAAATGTTGTCAAAAAGTGTTATGGAGGACTAAGACGCCCTTATTGTTGTCTTATTCCCACTACCATTTTTTGAAGAAGATGTAGAATCTTTGGATGTCGGAACTCGATCTGAAAGAATCTCTGCAAAGTAACTTCAGGAGGACTAAGAAATTTTATGTGGTGACTTAGTCCCAACTTGAATTTTTGGACTTTCTGAATGTGGTCCTGAGGTTCAAAGTTTGCACTTCCTTCTTCACTAAGTCTTTAGATTTGAACTTGTAAATAACTTACAAAACAAAGGAAATTTGATTGATTGTTTATGGGGGTTTTCCTTTGTCAAACCTCTTATTTGGAAATTAAGCCTTGATGAAAATGTCTAGATCTAAAAATGGAAATGTGTGTGAGCCCTAATATTAAGTGTGTCTAAGATTATACAAGCTAGAACATGGAGGAACCCTATTCAAATGTGTTAGAATATAATTTCTAAGATGGAAATGAAACTAACCTACAAAGGAGATATCTAATCACCCTAATAAGTCATAAACATGAAATATACCTTCCTTAGGAAAAAAATAGAACAACAATGGAAGATGGAATCAATCAAGAAATGAGTCCTTAGGCTTGGAAGAATGACTAGTTGCATCTCCAACCTAGAATCTCTCATGATCCTCCATAGGCATCCATCATTAAACTTAGGCAATGCTAGATCTTGACTTGGAAATGGACTTGAAAACCAGAAAAAAAACAATAGAAGGATGCTCCAAGACTTCAATTGCTTGCTTCTTGAAACTCTCCTTCAAAATTTCTTCCTTATCTCATTCTTCTTATGTGAAAAATGTGGTGTGAATCTTACTTTTATAGGAAATCTTATCTAATAACCCGATTATTAGATCCCAAAGGTTGACAAAATGCTAATTTAAATTAACTATTTTCATTTCCCGCTCTTAATTCTTGAAAAATAAAGCACTTGAGACTAAGACGCCCTAGATGGCATCTTGGTCCCACAAGACTTATTTTGCAATTTTAAAAGGCAGGTTACCAAGATTAAAGGTTGTTTATAGATTTTGGTTGGGTTTATAGTTGATGTATGCCTCAATATGCACTAGAAGGGGTCTTAGGTGCCCATAATAGGTAACCTAAAGGGAATTTAATGCAAGGGGTGCTAAAATAGGTCTAAATTAAGTGTAAAAATGTAAAGGTATGCATTTTTATACACTACACCTACATCACAATTTTTAGTTCAAAAATAAACATGATGCATGATGACTTTGAGATATTCTTAATACTTGAATAATGCTCTAGAATGCTTGATAATTGGCTCTTGAATGCTATTGAGTTCTCTTGTAAACTCTTCTATGCTCTTGTGATCCCTAATTTTCTATAATGCATGAATACTCAAGTTGCTATGTAACTTGTAAACTTGCTAGGTGGAAAATAAGTGAAATAACCTTGTATTTATACTTGTTTATGGAAAATTTCCTAAAATTACAACTCTAGAAGTTGGTATTGGATCTAGGAGAATAAAATTCCACTAAGAATTTGAATCTAATTTAGGTTTAAGCCACATGGGACTCATATGCCGTTTGTGGCCTATGGGTCCCATTAGGCTATGCTTTGGGACACATTTTTCAAGAAATGCTTAGATTGATGTGAAATTAGGATTGAGGCCCCAAAACTTAGGTGGGACTAATATGCCCAATTTGGTGTATGAGTCCTAGGTCACTAAATCTAGGCCATACAATCCAAAAGCACATGAATTATGATTGGTCATTGTATATGTGTCAAGATTATCCTTGGAAAGATGTATTAATTAAGGCATAAAGAAGGCCAATTAATTAATGAAACCCTAGATTGGTGTGAAAGTGTAAAGGTACACTTTAAAACACCTAGAATAAGGAACAATTAGGTTCATTTACTTCACAAGGGCCCAAACAAGTGTGAAAATGTAATAAATTATGACATTTTTCGACACTAAAAATAGTTCTTCAAGTTTTGATTAAAATGGAAAATTATTTTGATTTGAAGTTTCTTAAAATGTGAAAAGTGCATATAATTAAATTTTACCTTTCAATGTTATACCAATTATTGTGTACATAGAGTTAATTGACCACATAGTATTGATGGCTAAACTAATATTTTTGTGTGCATGGTTTAATCAAATTATTGTAGCAAAAAAAAATAGTTGTGTTGGTACTCTAACTAACCCAAAATTACTATTGGACATTACTAATACAATCAAAAAATTATAGGAAAAAAAATCTAAATTATCAATTCATTTATATGTTTCACTTTATGTATACCTAATAGAAATTGAAAACAATGCATTAGTTACATAATCCCTTATTTTTACATGGATATCCTAACTAGACTATCATAGCACTAATTTTTGGTTGTTTTGTTTCTATCATAGCTACTAAATTACAATTTTCCATTAAAATATTAATTGAATCCCTACTCAAACAATTTTAAGATAAAAAAGATAAGTCTCTTTGTAAAATTCAAAATCACTTATAGAGTGGGAATCATATGTGCAAGATTAACTATGATTTAAAAATAATAATTAAGCTTGGTCCTAACAAAATAAAGTTCCACCTAGTTATTATTAGTTAATCTCTATAACAAAATTATCATTTTCTATACATATGACTTATGTAAAAGGACACCACCCATGCATCATTATCTTGTATGTTTTTGTCACAATGTGACACTCTTCCTCATTTAAAATTTCCCACTGAACGTGTTGTGTCATTTCAATTACCTTCTACCTCTTTATCAGGAACTTCTGAAATCATAGTTGTGCACTAGGCTATCAATCACATTTACAAACTATCCAAGACTTTGAGAGGAAAATATAACAATTCCTAGTGAATCTAATCAATATTGAAAACCAAGTATAATAGATCTAATAAAATAATATATAAATTAGTGGCATTATATATAAAAAAATAAGTAATATGAGAAGAAGCAGAAGAAAAAATCATATGCCATATAGAATATATAATGAAAAATCTCATCCTAGATAGTACACATCCAATATATGATTTATCAAATAATAATTCTAAAAGAACAATGAAGTGTCTATGTTTTAATAATTTCTAGAATTTGAATTTGGAGAAAATTTTAAAATAATATCCCTACACAAAATATTCCCTATGTTCTCCATTTCAAACCATATATATTGGGAAAGAAGACATAAAAATTAAATATTTTTTCCTTGAATTGATAAGCCAAAAGCATGCCAAATTTTTCAATTCTAAACTACATGCTCTATCTCCAAGTGTAGCTCATCCAAAAGAATAATACAACTCTTCAGTGAATATATTTACCTATAGGACCAAGATTGGTCAGCATAACTTCCATTCTCTCATTGGATATGCAATAATATAACCTTTTTCACCTCTTACACATACTATTAGTAGATGCTTTGGGATAATAGTAATAGTAAACCTAGTAAACCCCTGCGAATGACATATTTTTTATAATACAAATAAAACATAACTATACTAATAAATATTGAAAATAAAAAAAATTTCAAGGTGAAATGTTCTTCTCTATTTGTGTAAATTATCTTATAAGAATACAAATATTTAATAATAAAAAATAGACATAGAACTTGGGAGACATGAAATTTCCATTTAGTACAAAACCAAACTTGCTATAGTATCCATTATAAGAATAAAAACTAGGTTCTAATAGAGTGAAGTAAATTTAGGGATTAATTTTCATAAATATATTGGACCTATTGGGACTCATTGTAGCAATTAAATTTTTCCCTACCTCCCACCTCATTTTTTTTCTTAATCCTCTTCACCCATCATTGATACATGATATCATAACACACACACACACACACACATATGAAAGAATATGTGATTGGGATCCCACAACCCCCATATGATATTATGAAGAGAGAAACCTGTCACACACAAATGAGAAATTGTAGAACAAAAAGGGATGAAACAATAATGATCATTGATTAATGAATGAATACAATGAAGGATTGAATATCCTTATGTAGACTGGTGAACTCAACATCAGATCCCTGAATGGTGGAGTTCAACTCAACATTGATGGAGTTCTGACTAAGACAAGAGTGAGATAATGGAATGCATGAATCAATTAAGTCACTTAACTAATTGAAATGACAATCACAATCATAACTAGAGACCTTTTCCTAAGTTTTCATTAAGCACTAGAGTAAATTAAGGATGATTAATTTACTCCAACACCCCCTTGAATGAAAACTGAGAAGAGGCAAAAACTAATGAGGGAAAAGAATGCAATGATAGATGCCTCTAAAAAATGGTCATGAGTCCACATGTTAGAAAGTGATGATATCAATCCAAGATCCTATGATTGATAGAGAACAAGCTACAAAGGCGATGAAAATGGTGGGCCAACAATGGTGATGTAGCTATCAACAATTTATTCAAAATAAAGAAGAAATTTGCAACTGTTGAAGAACTGCGAATATTCCCTTCATTAGGGATGTTTCCATTGTTTATCCAATGCTCAATATTGTCTCGCTAGAAAGAAACTCTGGGAACCCTGCTAGAAAAAAGCTCTAGAAGCACACGATGATGCAAATCTGGAATCTCATGTAGACAAGAACCTAGAATAGAAGAACACTTTTTGCTACTGATTGGAGGAGCAGTGTAGAGCTCGATGATTAATTAGCAACTTTTAATATTCTAAGTTTTTTTATTTAGAAGGAAAATGAAAGAAACCTACACTAAAAACATGCATGCATCTAGAAACAAAACTTTACATCTACCTCCATCAAGTTCAATCATAGGCCTCTTCCTTTCCACATGTCTCCTTTATCTCATGCAGCTGCTAATGAAAGAAATCACTAGATTTTTTATGACAAACACCCAGCCTACAATAGAGGGTCTAAGCAAATTAGAAGCCAAATCACATATTATAGCAGGGTGCAGGTGAGATTTGAATGTCACTTGGCCTGCACCAAGACAAATCATGGCCTGAGCACACTTGGTGGAATTCAAATTTATTTCTTTGTTGTGGTCTACAAAATTCCTTTGCAAATCAACTTCAGTAGAAAAATTTAGTAGCTTTGCATAGTGAAATAGCCTTCTACATAATGAAATCGGTGCCTTCAATATTGCAAATTCCTTATCAAAAAGATTAGAATGCCCACAACACAAAATAACCACCTTAGTTTGTAGAAAGCACCTCCGGATTTCATAAATAGCACCTCCAAATTTGAGTGTGGTTGTCAGGTCTGATGGTGTAGATTTTGTAGATATAGATTTTTCTTTAGCAATAAAGGGTTGCATGTGAATGCTTGTGAGGTCCTAGGTCGCAGCCTCTTTCTAAGGTACACTTGAAAAAATGGCCGAAGGAGGATGTGTTGAGTCTATAAATGTTGCAGCTATCGTGCCTCCTCTTTATACATCTCTTGTGGTCATGTCTTCAAAAATCATGCAGACAAGAAAAACTTCAAGCTTTGTTCAAGTTTTCAATCACCATGTATGGTGTAGGTCGATAGATCCTTTGTGTGAGGTGCAACCTTTGTTGACTTCGGGGACAATGAGATCCTTCTCATGATCCACACTGGCCTATGTGATAATGGCCTATAATGAGACTTCCAAGCAATACAATGCACGCCGATGGGTGGCGTTGAGACTTCCTGCCATGTGGACGAGCACAAGCCAATTGATGGCCTTTTGGTGGCATTGAAATAAATCCCTATGCAGGAAGTTCAATACTCACAATGAACACACAAGATTAATGTTAAATGATAACAAAAAACTAAAAGCACCTCTCGATTTGAGTGTGGCTATTAGGTTTGAAGGTGTGAAGTTTGTGATTACAAATTATCTTTAGCAATGAAGGGATGCAGATGAATGCATGTGAGGTCATGGGTCATAGCCTCTTTCCAAGGTGTGGTTAAAGAAATGGCCTAGGGGGGATGTTTCAAGTCTAAAAATGTTGCAGTTGTTGTGCCTCCTCTTTATACATCTCTTGCGAGCTTGTCTTCAGAAATCATGTAGGAAAGAAAAACTTCAAGGTTTGTTCAAGTTTTCAATCACAATGTATGGTGCAGGCTGACAGAGCCTCTATGTGAGGTGTGGCCTTTGTTGACTTCGAGGTCAATGAGATCCTTCTCATGATGCATGTTTTCCTATGTGATAATGGTCTCTGATGAGACTTCCAAACAATGCAATGCATGCCAATGGATGGCATTGAGACTTCCTTCCATGTGGATGAGCATAGGTTGATTGATGGCCTTTCAATGGCGTTGAAATAAAGCCCTCTGCAGGTAGTTCAAATCTCACAATGAATACACAGGATTAATGTTAAATGATAAAAATAAAATGAAAGTAAACCAAATCTCACAGAGATGAAAAATCATCATCAATGAAAATGATTCAAACAACAAGCCAATCGACTTGAGGCTCACCACACTGGCTCTGATGAAATGAGTGCAAACAAGGATTTGAGTGTTGTTGTCAAGTCTGAAAGTGTGGAGTTTGCAAATACACATTGTCTTTACCAACGAAGGGTTGCATTTGAATGACTGTGAGGTTGTGGGTCGCAACCTCTTTCCAAGGTACACTTGAAGAAATGGCCAAGGGGGGATGTGTTAGGTCTGCAAATACTACAACTGTTGTGCCTTCTCTTTATATGTCTCTTGCAGGCCTATCCTTACAAATCACATAGGCAAGAAAAGTTCAAGCTTTGTTCAAGTTTTCAATGTGTTGATGAGTAATTAATTTCTCCCACCAAATCTCCACTGAACATTAACCAATTTCAAACTACATTTAAAATAGAAGGTTCCCACTACCAATCTAGATAAATCTTCCACTGACCAACATACCATCTTCTATGCATGTGTTTTTAACATGCAATATTTCTAGATATTTCTAAAGACCTCTATAAATAGAGACAATTGTAATCATTTTGATTTAAGGCAATAAAACACAAGTTGATTGCATCATAGCACATTGGTCCGGTGTTGCCTTCAGGTTTTTTTCTTCTATCTCTTCCCACCTAACAAGTGGTATCAGATTTAGGATTGTTTGTGTGTTGCCAGGGAGTTTGTAGCAAGTTTGAAGTCATTGCCATAAGAAATCAGAGCTAAGTTGGTGATTGTGCTAAGTTGAGATGATCACTGTAGATCATAGAATTCATTGAAAGACAACTCATAAAGCTAAAAGGTAGATAGATGTTTTAAGCCATAGATTTGAAGTTTGCTTACACAATGTGCTTGCGAGTTGCTGGTTGGTAGAAAAGAATACAAGGAGTTGTTGCTGAAGATTTTAAACCACTGAAGTCAATTTAAGCAGTCATGCTGTGAAGAAAAGGCCGCAGCTGGAGTTATTTTTTTTTCTTGAAGATCTTAAGGAAGCCATGGAAGAATTTTTTATTCTTGCACAGATGCACCACAGTTTTTTGAAGGAGTCGAAGCTCTAATGAGACCAATTTAAAGAGTTTGTTGAAAAGAAGATCGTTTGAGGATCCTGTCACCATTTGTGACAGACGTTTAAGGAGGAATTTTAGCAAGATTTTAGAGGTAATCCTGTCACCATTTGTGACAGATGTCAAGAGCTAAGTAAAGGAGGAGATCCTATCACCATTTGTGAGAAACGAAAGGTTTGGTTATGGCATCTTATAACTTTCAATATCTTATTCCAATATTTTCTGGCAAGAATTATGATAATTGGGATTTTAGAATGAAGTTGAAATTTGATGCATATGAGTTATCAGTCATAGTTAGAAATGGTTATACTGAACCACAAGATGAGTCTATTTTGAGTGTCAATGAAAAGAAAAAGCTAGATGAAAATAGGAAAAATAATAGAAGGGATTTACAGATAATTGGACAAGCATTGGATGATTCAGTTGTTGGAAGGATTAAGCCAACCACTTTAGCCAAGCAATCATGGGACATCTTAGATACCGCATATCAAGGTACAAGTAAGGTCAAAGTTGCTAAACTACAAGCACTTAGAAGAGAATTTGAAAACTTGCAAATGAAAGAATTAGAGTGAATAGATCAATTTACATATTGTGTTACTAATTTGGTTAATCAAATAGGGTAGAATGATGAGCTAATATATCAAAATATTGTAGAAAAGGTTTTAAGAAGTTTTCCTAGGAAATTCAATGCATTTGTTGTGGTAATTGAGGAATCTAAGGATTTTACTACATATTCTATGGATGAGTTGGTTGGTTCTTTAAAAACTTATGAAAACAGGTTGCACAGGGATGACAATACCTCACTGGAGATGCTTTCAAACTACAAATGTCATTTGGAAGAGGTAGAGGATGAGAAAAGTCAAGATTTAGAGGAAGAGGAAGAGGAAATTTTCAAAGAGAGGAAAGAAGAAGTCGTGATCCAAGAGGAGGAAGAAAACAAAGCTTCAATTCTAGAGAACAATCATCACAAAGGTTTGATAGATCTAATGTTCAATGCTATTATTGCAAGAAGTATGGACACTTTGCAGATGAATGTCGAAAGAAGCAACTAGATATAGAGAAACAAAATGCAAATTTTTCTAAGAGTAGTCGAGAGACAATGTTCTATATATTTTCACAAACATTACCAATTTGAGTATATGTGAGAAATTTTGGGCATTGTAATTTTGATGTAATTAGTGGTAGAAATTAGGGGGGAGTGTTGGTGAGTAATTAATTTCTCCCACCAAATCTCCATCGAACATTAACCAATTTCAAACTACATTTAAAATAGAAGGTTCCCACCGCCAATCTAGATAAATCTTTCACTGACCAATAGACCATCTTCTACGCACATGTTTTTAACGTGCAATATTTCTAGACAATTCTAAAGACCTCTATAAATAGAGACAATTGTAATCGTTTTGATTCAAGGCAATAAAAAACAAGTTTATTGTGCCCTAGCACATTGGTCTAGTGTTTCCTTCATGTTTGTTTCTTCTATCTCTACCCACCTAACATCTTGTAGGCCTATCCTTAGAAATCACATAGGCAAGAGAAATTCATGCTCTATTCAAGTTTTCAATCGCTATGTATGGTGTAGGCCGATAGAGATTCTATGTGAGGTGTGGCCTTTGTTGACTTCAGGGCCAATGAGATCCTTCTCATGATGCGCGTTGGCCTGCGTGATAATGGCCTCTAATGAGACTTCCAAACAATGCAAATGTCAATGGATGGCATTGAGACTTCTTGCCATGTGGACAAGCATAGGTCGATTGATGGCCTTTTGGTGGAATTGAAATAAATCCCTCTATGGGCAGTTCAAAACTCACAATGAACACACAAGATTAATGTTAAATGATAACAAAAAATTAAAAGAAAACAAAATCTCATAGAGATGAAAAGCCATCATTAGTGAAAATGGTTTGAACAATGAGCAAATCAACTTGAGGGTGACCACACCGAGTTTGATCACATGAATGCAAACAAGGATCTTTAGATATAGAGCTCTAATACCATGAAAAAATCCATGATTGGGATCCCACAAGCCCTGGATGATATTATGAAGAGAAACTTGTCACACACAAATGAAAAATTGCATAGAAAAAAGGAATGAAATGGTAATGATTATTGATTACTAAATGAATACAATGAAGGATTGAATATCCTTATGTAGATTGGTGAACTCAACATCAGATCCTTGAATTGTGGAGTTCAACTCAACATTGATGGAATTTTGATTGAGACAAGAGTGAGATAATAGAATGCATGAATCAGTTAAGTCACTTAACTAATTGAAATGCATAATTAATGCAATTACACTCACAATCAGAACTAGAGACCTTTTCCTAAGTTTGCATTAAGCACTAGAATAAATTAAGGATGATTAATTTACTCCAATATATCATATAATATGTAAATAATAAATATATTATTCTTTTATTTATAAATTTAAACAATAGATATAGATAAATAGTAAACATATAATAAATTTAATATTTTAATTAATTTTTTAATAAATTTTATATTATATATTTAATAATATATAATTTATATAAATATTAAATATAAAATATCCAAATATTATAATATTATGATAAAATTATTTAAATATATAAAATGAAATGATATTTCATAATATTTAATTAATAATATTTTAGAAAAATGTACTTTATAATCTAAAATTATAATATAAGATATACAAAAATAGAAGGTCGTCAATAGTCAATACTCACTAAGTGCAAAAGAAGAAATGTTGAAAAGATCATTTAGCAAAGGAAAAAATATTATCCAATTCTTAGACAATGTTAAAATTAACCCCAATACTCCCATTTATCAATATTAACTATATTCAAAGACATCTGTCCTCAATTGTTAGAGAGGACCTTCATTTTACTTGGGACAAACAAGTGGTCAATATGCTATGACAACTTTGGCATGGGTCCATAGTCAACTTCTCAAAGCCTTTGGCTTTATGTCGCCCCTACTAAATCCGCCAGAAAGATCTCCACCATCTTCATGATCTCTCAGACCTAGGATGCGATCCTATCAAATAGCTCCATGTGGAACTTGGTTAAGCATGCTAGAAGCAATTTTTATTATCCAACCTTTAGCAATGAAGGTTGTTTTTATTTCAGGACACGAGAAACCAAGGAAGAAACAAAATGAATATTATTTCCCAACCAATGAAAATAAATGAAGATTTAGTGGTCATGATAAGTTTATTCATCTTACATTTTCTCCAAAAATTTGCACTATCTACCAAGAAAATCAGCGAGGCTTACCTCAAAGAGGGAATTCTTTTGGCGTAAACTAGCAATTGCATCTTGGTGTGCAATGGGTATGCTAAAGAGGTTTGGAAGGTCAATTAGGGGAAAATATGATGTTTTTTTTTTTTTTGTATACATTTGTGTAGTGCATGAGGTCAATTGATAGGTCATTTTAAAAATGATATTATTTATATATTATTATTATTATTAATTTTATTTTGAATTTTTATTATACAATAATATTTATATGTATTTTTATTTTATTTTATGTATTAACTATTATATTCACCACACACTCTAACATATTAACATACATATAGATTTATTTTTCCTAATCTATCCAAAGGTCAATTAAACTAAGATTTTTATAAATTAATTTAATTTTTTTATTATTATATTATTAATTTTATTTTATGTATTAACTATTATATTCACCACATACTCTAACATATTAACATACATATAGATTTTTCCTAATCTATCCAACGATCAATTAAAGTATGATATTTTTATAAATTAATTTAATTTAATTATTATTATATTATCAATTTTATTTTATATTTTTATTAGACAATAATACTTATATGTATCTTTATTTTATTTTAAGTATTAACTATTGTATTCACCACATATTCTAACATATTAACATACATATTAAAGTATGAGATTTTTATAAATTAATTTAATTTGATCTGTATAGAAATATATTAATTATTAAGCATAATAATTTTATATTTTTATTCTATATTTTGTAGTATAGAATATAATATATAATAATAATATAATCTATATATAAGATTATATATAATAATAAATATAATTATAATATATATAATACACTTGTATTATATAAAATATATAATATATTAATTATGTTTTGTATTAAATAAAATATATTAATTATTAATTATTAATTATATATATATATATATATATATATATATATATATATATAATTAAAGAATATAATAATAAAAAATAATATACTTATATATTTATAATTATTTTTTATTATATAAAATTTAAAATTTACATTATATATTAATTATGCTAATATATCCTTAACTACATAAGATAAAGGATGCCATAACGTTAAAACGTAATTTTCATTTTAATAAACATACTCTTAAACCTTCGCGAAAGCCAAATTGGAGTGAAAGGTCAATACCAGCGAAGAAGATATTGGAGGAGCGTAACCAACAGCCGCGAGAGAGCAGTAAAAAGCGGAGGTGAAAGTACTACATTTAACCGATTTGCAAGGCCTCTTGAGGCTTTTGACAAAATAAGTTCGTGAAACTCAAATAAAGACATGCCTTACATAAAAAATCATGATATTTTGTAATTTGGGCTGCCTAATTCCCTATTGGACTATTTACTCTACAAAGTTGTCAAACAATTACAGATAAAAGTTGTTGCGGTTAATTGGGGATCCTATAATTTTTTTGAATCTCTTAGTTGCTCCCGGTAAGAGGCTTGATGTTTCCCATATTCACTATAGGCGTTGCGAAATCTGGAAAGAAGGTAAACTTATTAATACTGTATGTGGTAACAAGAGCATCTGCGGAACCGCCATTGAAAAAAATCTGATCAGAGTGTAAAAGTCCTCTCTGTGTTCTGAGGTTTTTGTAGTAGTTTGTCAAAGAATTTAGGTGTGCCCACGTCTAAAGGACAGAGATTGCTATCGCCACTGCCACAGCTGCTAGTGCACGTTGCCTTGTGAAAAGTAGCGAATGCGGCATTGATATTGGATTCGTTGTAGATCAGAATTCGGAAAAGAGAGCATTTCGCTTGACCTTACTGTATGAGCGCCTGATCAAAACCATAGAAATACGCCAAGTTAGCCATCATATTTATCTCCTGCAAGTGCTTCACTAAAAGACGAAAGAAAGCTTTTGTATTGCATACCTGAAAGGGCAATCATGTTCCGAGCATAGAGTCCTTGAGCTTGAAATGCTGAGATGAGACTAGGAATGGTTGAAAATGGACTTGGAATATTTGCATTCGTATCGCTCTTAACGGCAGTCCTCGAGTCTCTCCTACCAAAGCTCACAGTCCACGATTGACCTCACAACTACCATACATAGAGACGAAATTAATTTGCAAGTCACGATCATGCCGATTTATATTCGTTCATAAGGACCATCAATAACTAATCATCAAGGTCCAGCTGCGAAGAGAATTTGAGAAAAATAGAGTACCTGGATAACTGATTCACTGCAGCATTTAAGCAATAGTCAAAATTCAAAATTGTTTCTGGATTTGATTGTGTTAAAATTTTTTGATCATCAGGATGGTAGAGAGCAAGAGTAGAATAAAAAAAAATGATTTTTATTTTCCTCTTACTTTCTACCATCCTGATGATGGATCACAGAATGTGATCTAAAACGTTGATGCAAAATATTTTAACACAATCAAAATCCAGAAACAATTCTGAACTTTAATATGAATTGTGAAAACTTGATATCGTTAAATGATCAAAATATCAACACAGAAGACCACTCCACTGCAGACTCTCTCTAATTAGGTTTTTATATTATCTGTGACCTCGAAACCTCTGACTGAGTTGGCGTTCGGAAATGCACTCTTTTCTCCAGTGAAATTAAGTTCAGGTTTTTTAATGTACTTAAAAAGACCATAGGTTGAAGAATGAATGAATGAAGCTGATATTCTAGGGTTGAAAATGTTACGTTAACGAAGCAATCGTCGAAATGAAGTTGCAGCAACGATGCACCCATGCGCCTCTCTCTTGCGACTGCCTGCCTCACTGCAGCTCTGACTATAGGCAGTGCCTGGGGACATGATTTGGCATAAAATGACGGGCTAACTTGCCCGTAGACAATAACAGTGGAAGACAATAGTAAAACAATACAGAGAAGACTACCCATTGTTGCTGTTGCCAATGAAGACATGGTTATTTTAATAGGAAAACAAGAAGTTTAATTACAGGCTGCCTGCAATAAACCAACTTCAATTACTTTCGGTGTCGTAAGGACAACTGATTTGCCCTTTATATAGTAGTAGAGACTGAGATAGACACAATATGTATCTTCTCTGAAACGACTTGGTCTTACGCGTAGAGCCGAGTGGGAAACAACTGGAGTTCGAGCCAATAATTGATGACGATAGAATGGGATGGGATGTTATTAAAAGATTCACTCAACAATAAGAGTGACCAAGTTCAATGGAAGCAAATTTGTGTTAGAAGTGTAGATTTGCAATTGCAGTTGACTTCGTTGCATAAGGTATCTTTTGACCATTCCTTTGAACAATGTATAATAAAATAATATGCGAAAAAGCTGTGGGTAGTTGACGTTTTCGATTTGCAAATGGCTCTTTCCGGTTGCTTTTTTAAACGTTATAAATTAGTTCTTTGGAAAGATCCTTTAAGCTCCTGTAAAATAATAAATTGGACTCTAAAAATATTTCATTTCCAACTAAACTAACTAATTAATTCCGTAGACGAAGCTCAATGGGCCCTGTACAAGCAACTTTTTGTTTAAAGGAGAAACCCGTGTCTTCTCCATCATGTCCACCTGACTGTCGGACAGATTTCCCGTATCTATAATGGGACCCTGCTCTGCCTACTCTATAATGGTGGAGGCCCTACCTTCTCCCACTGTGGAATAGAAGGGAATGAGTTGTTTGCCGCATCAGATTTTGTTCCATCGGAAATCATTTTATCCTCCTTTCCATTGATTATGCTCATACTATGTATAATAGGAAGAATGCAATAATTGGAGATAAAATTGATGAAAATGCCGGTGAGGGTGGTTACTCACTACTTCGGACGCAACAATCCTGGCTGAATTATAACAACTTCATCAAAGTTAAGAAATGAGAGGAAGGTAGCTGGGAATCGTTATAGCGAGGAAGTATCTTATAATGAAGCATCTTAAACCCCCCGCTTATCTTTATAGTATTGGATTATAAGTGGCATTAGCACAATTAAGTATGGGGAAAGGTAAAATATAATTATTACTAGCATTTATATTCAAAGTAGGTGTAATGGTGACGTCGATAGTAAAATATATGTTAAATAATATATTAATAATTGTTTATAGGGTGCGAGTCTTCCTAACGGACTATGATCAATAGTTTTAAATTTTATTTATAATTTTTATTATTTTAAGATTCTCTATAAAAACTTATAATCTATCTATTTTTTAGATTACAAAAATCGAGTAGGCCCCCCATAAACTATAGTGTGTCTAGTAAACCTTTTTCATGTGATTAGTGATGTTGGCACGATATGACCTCTAATAACACGGGGATGGTGAGGAGACTAGACCTCGTGACCACATGATAATTTATTTTAAATGTATTTTAAAATATCATAATTATTGAAAAGTATTAAGAAATTTTATAAATTTAATATATTTTAGTACATAATAATTATTAAAAAATTACTATATAGTAAATCTATTTTCTTCATTGATATGCTTCGTTTACCTTTAAATCATAATTCATTTTATTAAATATAATAAAAATAATATTATAAAAATTATTATTGATAAAAAAAATATATAATATAGTACAATATCATAGTAATATATAATGATAGAATAATACAATTATAATATAAAAATAATAGTATAATGCAATATATTAATAATAGTAATATAATAATATAAATTAATAATAAAAATAATAAGAATAATATAATATTAAAATATTAATATTAATAATAAGTATTATGTCAAAAAAATCACCACGTCACCATCTCTGCACCAATCTATTGCAGCTAGGGCACTCTGTGAATCTAGCATTTGGCGTAGTCATGCCTAGTGCAACCAAATGAGGTGGTTGCAGGTGAGGGGTGAAGATATTGGGTGGGATGCTTAGACTTGTTCGGGGGCCCACTTTGTTGCTCCATCTTAGTCCATGATGGGGAGATTTGGGTGGGTTGTGTAGCATCAAAACTTGTCACCCTTGATAATTTCACATTAGGTTTAGCTCCCCCTATGTACTTGGACCTAATTACGCATTAATTATCAATTTTATTTACATCTTTGGAAAATTAAACATGGGAAATCAAATTATGCATTGAATATTTTTCCCTTGATACTTTTGATCCCTAAAAAGCAAGAATCTAGTCTAATGTGCCCTAGACCAACATTTTTGGCTCCAAATTTGAATACATCACTATCGATAATTTAATATTTGAATTTCTAATTTCAATTGTCAGTTATTGACATTTTATTTTAGAAAATTAGAAGAATTACAGTGCATATAAATACTAGTCATTTTATCATTTGAAATCCTAAGGAGCATAATTAAGAAGTCTATTGAGAAAATTGAGTATCCTAAGAGCATTCAAGAGTATTCAAGAGCATAATTATCAAGATTATTGTAACATTTCATCATTCAAGCATCATGTCATATGTTATGTGAGTTTGTGCTCATGTTTACATGTAGTTTGTTTACGTGTGCTAACACTTGTAGGTGATCAAATCAATTTAAGTCAAGTAGCACTTGATCCTTGAAGGTGATAAGTGTGACTTCAGTCTATCAAGGATATTAGATTTGAGTGGTGAGTTTGATGATTATGGCGTTGTGTCTGGCCATACGATTTTTTTGCTCACCAATGATTTTCATAGTATTTTTCATTTTTTCCATCTCAATTTCAATTTTTTTGTTTTTGCTAGCTTGGTTCTAAGTGTCATTGCTGAGATTGTGATCTCTTTGCTTCACTTCTATTTTTTCAATTGCCGCAACCTTGGCTCCCAACTCTTCCAGCTTACTTTGCAGGGCCCAATTTTTTATATTTAGCTCATTAATTTCATTGAAAGTCCATTTTGAAAGTTTGAAATGGGTATCAACATTATTTCTAGCTAAATTCAAGACATCCATAGAGGGATCCCTATTAGTGTTGAGACAAGTATTATCAGGGATAGGAGTGACAGGGGACCTAGTTCTAGTAATCCTATCCATCGACGGGTCAACAGAGGGCTCAATATTATTAGCACCAGATGCCTTAGAGTCAGGGGAATCTTCGAAGTATGAAACAAGGTTTTTAGCCTTGGGATTCTTATCAATAAGGGAGGGGCCTTCCAGTTCGGGCACAACACAACCTTTAACAGAAAGAGGGTTAGGGTTTTTCTTACCTGAATGGGCAACAGATAGACTAAGGACAACTCTAGCCAGACTTGAATTGGGAAAAAACCTCGAGTAGCTGGGTTTAGTATTGTCATCCTTAGAGTCAGGGGAGACTTCAAGATTAGCAAGGGAAGACATATTTTGGTAATGCTTGACAATTAATCTAATCAAGCCAGTATACAAAATAGGGAATCTTCTAGGGTTTTTTTGTGGTAAACCAAGCTTTTCCTCAAAGAGCAACAAAGAAAGTAGGGAAAATAAACCCTTACCTTGTTGCAGAAATGGTTGAGCAGGGAAAAGTTGTAGTCGTAGACCTTGGTGAAGCGACCATCCATAGTTATGTACTCCATGATGACACGTAGGACCTTTCTCCATAGGCTTTTATGGTGTCGGCATCAAAGTAGCTATTAGCAATCTTTACCAGTTTCAGCTTCTCTTTCAAGGTTATCAATTCATTACTTGTTCAACAATTAGCCTTTATCCAACAAAGGATATGCTCCTTTTTATCATAATTTTCCATTGTGGGGTAGAAATACCAACACAGGGTTTGACTTAGGGATGCCCCTATATGTCACAACCCTTCCTCTCCTTTTATGTGTGTAGGTTATAGATTTGTAGTTAGTTGAAGGAAGATTGAAGGATATTTATCCATTCACACATTACAACCCTACAAGTTGATAAGTCACGGAGTTTTCATTTTGCCACTAATAGAAAATATTTTCATGACAACACCTAAAAGATAGAAGGTACAAGTTGGTGACATTAGACCTATACTTTAAGGCCTAGTAAAAAAGGAGAATAGTCTAGGGAAAGTTATGCCCTAGACCTACAAAATCAAGCTCAAATTTATATCTTAGGTGCATTTGTGTCTGCCTTTTACATTTTTAGAATTCAATTTTGTTTGTTTGTATTCACTCTATTAAAAGTGATAATAGACTATTGTATTTTCTATAGTTTACATAGTTCATTGCAACATTCAAAATTAGTCAATTAATAATCATACATCAACAATCACACACCTCATCCCAACAAGGATTACAACCCTAATCCACTATTCTGACTCTTCCCATTAGGATTTGTAGTCAAGTAGATTTTAGATCATTTCTAATGCTTTAATTGGGAAGAGTGTGGTCTACATCCTAGATCGCTTTTCCCAATCAAATAGGTTATAGATAATCTAAGGTAAAATTTCTCAATACAACCCCTCTAGTGCTCCAACACATCCCCTAAAAAATGCTTTTAGAGAAAAATAATGTGAGAGGTTGTTGAAAATAGAGCCTTTCATTCTGAGAAGAGTTTGATTGGAAGGTTTAGAGGGTTTTGGTTGAGCCTCTTTCTGTTCCCCAAGTGGATTTCAGAGACATGGAGACCAATTTTGGATAACGATACCCAAATTTACCCTTGCACATGAGGTTTCTTTGTGGTGCCCTTAGAGAATGTGTAGGATTTCCACATAGTTATTTGCAATTACTAATGGAGCTATGAGAAATATTTTCTCATGATTAAATCATGGTAACTTACATTCAACCTTGCCATTGAATCATTTACAAACCTTCTAGTTTAGGTAAGATTATAGAATTCTCCACTTCAATTTTGGTTTGATTCCTACTTTGAAGCTATGTGTAATTCATTGGGAAATATTCTAGTTGTTGATGAGGCTCATAAAACTACTTACTTACTATATATGCTTGTATCCTTGTAGAGATCAATATCACAAAAGACCTATCGATGGATATCTCCCTCAAAACTAGTTACTGATGGTTGATGGATAAATATGGGGGATTATGAGGGCTTACCTTTCTGCTATCATCAATGTTGCATGACTAGTCAAATTGTTGCCAACTTTTTCAAGAAAAGAAGGAGAGTCAGTCAACCTAGAGGAGAGATACAATCATCCATCACTACTTAGTGGAAAAGGTTGATTCTAGTATTGGCCAAGATAAAAAAATCCTTGCAACCCAAGAGAATAAAAACAAGGATAGTTTTCTAGGGATGCAAGAAATTATGTTAGCTCCTTGGGTTGTAGAAATATCCCCTATCATGACGAGGGAATGCATTAAGACCACAACAAAACTCAATCTAAATTTAAATTTTGAAGAAAAAACAAAGAATTATGAAATCTTATCTCTTAGGGGGGGGGAAGTAATTCCCTAGAAGAAGAAAGGTGTTGCCATGATCAATGGGTTATATGTGGGAAATTAGATCATGTTGAAAAGGAAAAAGAACAAAAATGAAGGAAAATTCAACACGCAACTTCACTCCCACACCAAATATGGCACTAAATTTTCAAACTATGAAAATTCATGATCAAAGTGGACTCTTGTGATTTTTGTAACCATAGAGGCATATCAATCCAGATTAAAGTTCCTACCAAGTTGTAGTATTTCCCTGATTTTTTGTTGTAATGGGTTATGGTCCACAAAAATGTAATTTATTTTTTCATAATTTTTGATATATTTAACTCAACTACCCTCACTAGCAAAAGAAAAATAAATAATATAAGTATATTAATTAAAATATATTAGGAATTATTTCATGTATAAAATAGTAATATAATATTATCATTTTGTAATAATTTAATATAATATAATATTAACATTTAATATTTTAGTATTAATATATACATATTAATTCTAATATATTAAATCTATAATGCATATTGTTTTTTTTTTTGCATAGAAATAAAATTCATTTATTTAGTCAAAATAGAAAAGCATTATGGTTATGAGAAATAGGGTTAAGGTTAGGGTAAGGTTAGAGTTATGATATTGGTTAACCCTAACCATAACTCTAACCTTAATCCTACCATTGACCCTACCCCTAACTGTAACCCTAAACATATAATATAATAATATTATTATTGTCACGTGGGACCGTCAACACTCGTCGGTACCCCTTAAACCTCTCTAATGTCACCCTCATTGAAAACTTAGGTTTTTGGTGTAGTGGCAGTCGGTCTGTGTTAACGAAATTGGTGACTCTACTGGGGAGGGTTTGACTCCCACTCTTAACACTTTTTCCATCTCACAGTTGACTATATCTATCGATCTTTCAATTGGGGGGGGTAAACTATTGTCATGTGGGACCCTCAACCCCCATTGATACCCCTTAAACCTCTTTCATGTCACCCTCACTGATAGCTTAGGATTTTGGTGCAGTGGCAATTAGTCTGTGTTAACAATTATAATAATTAAAAATATAATAATAACAATATTATATATTAATAATAGCATAATAATAAAAATATAATACTAATATTTAATAATACTATAATTATAAAATTAGTAATAATAAAATAATAAGAATAATATATTAATATTATAATATTAATATAATATTTCTAAAATTAATTATAATAATATAAATAAATATATTAAGAATAATATAATAATAAGAATTTACTAATATTAGTAATAAAATATTATTTATATATTCATTGCTGTGTTGTGACTATAAACTACCATATATCTTATATATTAATCTATATAATATATGTTGAGATATATCATTTTTTAAGCGTATAGTTTTTTTAATAATGTTATATTCAATATGAAATGTCTTCTTAGTAGTAAAACCTTTCCTCATATGGGTTGAATTCAATTATATAATAGGCCTTTCTTTTAATGGTCACACTCTTTGATGACCACCTATTAATAAGTATTGATTGTCTTTGGTTGAGATGTATACAATAAACACTTTAGGTCTATATTAAAAAAAAAAGTACTATTGAGGACCTAGTCTTGTTTACATATCAAATGCCTTTGTTGATTATGCATTAAAATTTCTAGCTCTCTAATATGGACTTGCCTTTAATCTAATGCATTATTTTATGTTATGTTTCACAAACTTGGACTCTAACCATCTCTTACTTATTAGATCTAATAGTGGCAAAAAATTCATATCGCCTTTAAGAGGTACACTTTGAGTCTACTTTACAAGGGTTTAGCTCATTTTCTTCATCACATTGTTACAAGTTCAAGAATTAATTTAGTGTCCCAAGTCCTCCCCTAAAAGTTAGTTTTGCATGTTTAAAAATATTTAGTAATCTACAGTAGGGCTTGTAATGGCTCATTTACTTTGATGCATCATCTAGCAAAGGGTTCCTCTTTGGGATGCAATTTTACAAACTAACATTACACATCCTAGCCATAAAATCTTTGGACCTCTTTTTCAGACATGCATTAGGGCTTGGAGTACTTGAAAATAAACTCAACTTTTTTCCCCTTTCTTCTTATGTAAGAGTCTAATCCAATGTCACACTTTCGACCAATAAAAGTGTTTCTACTGAGCATGTTTTGAGCAAAATGTGCTCAACCAAAAGAGTCTTGTTTGAGACCATGTGACACATATGCAAGTGTGTGACTAGACTTTTTACTTGGAGAACTAATCTTTTTTGGTAGGTATTCAATTCCATATCAATATTACAAAGCTAACATTTAAATATTTTAACAATTTTATCATATCTCTACTTATAAAAATCTATGAAAATGTTATATACAATACTAAGGTTTTTAAACCAAATTCTCTTAATAAAAAAATACACATTTTCTCACCTCTACATACTTTAAAGGCTGATTTGAATTCCATCATTTGAATTCCATCACTTGATCTTGAACTATAAGTAAAATCACACCTTCCAATCCACCCTAGGAGATGGGGCTACATGCTCTCAAATTGATAAGTTGTTCACATAATTAGAGTGACATCTCTTTGAAAAAAGAAGAGTTGGACTCGTTCACAACATGACAAGATGGTACATTTTGATAATCCTTAGGTGAATTTTACTTTTCCTTTCCCTTATACTTAACTTTGCTAATGAATGAGAGGATCTCGATCGTCCATCCAAAAAATATTTCCTCACTGAAACGATCCCCATCGTTTTCCTTCTCACTTCATAACTTTGGTGACGTTATTTCCATACTGAAACGCATTGATTACAACACTTGGTTTAAGAAATTAATTATTTTGATGGACTTGAAAGTCTACAAGTTTATTATTTAAAATTGATTATAAGCTTTTCTAAGCAATTAATTTATGTTTGCGTTTGAAAAAACAACCGGGAAGGGACATTTTCAAATTTGGTAAGTCAACTACCAACGCTTTTTACATATATTAACTTATTATACATTGTTCGAAAGAATCGTCAAAAGATATTATACGCATCGAAGTCAACTGCCAATCTAATCCTCTCACATACATTTGCTTCCATTGAACTTGTTCACTATACCTAATTGTTGACCGTCATTATCAAAGCTTTTAATACCATCTCATCCTATTGTCTTCAATTATTAGCTCCAACTCCAGTTGTTCCCCACATGGCTCTCCGCGTAAGACCAAGTCGTTTCAGAGAAGATACATATCGTGCCTATCTCAGTCTCTACTGCTATATAAAGAACAAATCTGTTGTCCTTATAACACCAAAAGTATTTGAAATCAGTTTAGTGCTGGCAACCTGCAATTAAACTTCTAGTTTCTCCATTCAAATAACCATGTCTTCTTTGCCAACAGGAAGTCCTCTGTGTATTCTTTTACTTTTATGTTCAACTGTTATTGCCTACGGGCAACTTAGCCCCTCATTTTATGCAAGATCATGTCCCCAGGTACTGCCTATAGTCAGAGCTGCAGTGAGGCAGGCAGTTGGAAGAGAGAGACGCATGGGTGCATCGTTGCTGCGCCTTCACTTTCACGACTGTTTCGTTAATGTAACATCGTTAACCCTTCTATATCGTCTTCTTTCGTTCATTCTTACTTCAATTTATGGTTTATTTTAGTATATTAAAATCCATGTTTTTACAGGGATGCGATGGGTCGATCCTGCTGGATGACACCGCAAATCTCACCGGAGAAAAGAATGCACTTCCGAACGCCAACTCCGTCAGAGGTTTCGAGGTCATAGATAATATAAAGACCCAATTAGAGAGAGTCTGCAGTGGAGTGGTTTCCTGTGCTGATATTTTGACCATTGCTGCTACCGAATCAGTTGCCCAGGTACTGATTTTATCTCAATTTGTATTCTCGGGTAGACTTCGATGATTAGTTATTGATGCTACAGATGAACGAATATAAATCCCTATGATCTTGACTTCCAATTTTTTTTCGCCTCTATAAATGGTAGTTGGGAGGTCCATCGTGGACTGTGAACTTGGGTAGGAGGGACTCGCGGACTGCCGTCAAAAGCGATGCAAATACAAATATTCCAAGTCCATTTTCAAGCCTTCCTAATCTCATCTCAGCCTTTAAAGCTCAAGGACTCTCTGCCAAGGACATGATTGCCCTATCAGGTAAGCAATACAAAAGCTTCCCTTCACCTTTCAGTGAAGCGCTTGCAAGAACTAATTATGACAACTAACTTTGCATATTTATGTGGCTCTGATCAGGTGCTCATACAATCGGTCAAGCGCAATGCTCGCTTTTCCGAACTCGCATCTACAATGAATCGAATATCAATGCCGCATTCGCTACTTTTCGCAAGGCAACGTGCCCGAGCAGCAGCGGCAGTGGCGATAGCAATCTCTCTCCTTTGGACGTGGGCACGCCTAATTTGTTTGACAACAACTACTACAGAAACCTCAGAACACAGAGAGGTCTTTTACACTCTGATCAGGTTTTGTTTAATGGCAGCTCCGCAGATGCTCTTGTTACTACATACAGTATAAATCAGTTTACCTTCTTTCGAGATTTCGCGACGGCTATGGTGAATATGGGAAACATCAAGCCTCTTACTGGGAGCAACGGAGAGATTCGCAAAAATTGTAGGGTTCCAAATTAACAGCAGCAACTTGTATCTGTATTTGTTTGGCAACTTCCTAGAATAAATAGTCCAAACTCCAAAACTGAAATAGACGGCCCTTATTACAAAATAAATTATTGTTTCAAATTATGAAATATCGTTTCGCTTATTACTTATGCGGATTCTTCGTGCAAAGTTGAAATTATATCCTTGTGATTACCGTGTTTTTACTAGTGAAGAGACTACGGATCTCTTCAAAATACCCAATAGTTAATAAAAACAAATAAATCTGACATATTCGATACATAGGTTAAGTTTGAAATAATAATGATGTAAGTTAATCGAAATTGTACTAATAAATATTGAATTTGAAGAAGAGAAATGACCCTTTTTATTTTGATGGTTAATATATCTTTGTTCAATTTTTTTTTTTAATAATTGTTATATTTGTTTTTTTATTGTAGTTGAGAATGGTTTAAAATTAGATTTATTGAAAATAGAAATATTATATATTTATAAGGTTGAGCATAGAATTTTATGGGGTGTAGTTACAATTGTAACCTAGTGCAAATGATTAAATTTTCTCCTCATGTCAAATTTAGACATTGAGTATTCATATAAAATGGTACACTTGAAATAATGGTGGTGTTATAAAGTATAAGGGGGCTTGTTGGGAATGGCTATTTAACTGCATAAACTTGTCCTTATACTTGGATCAAGTCTTATGTTTGAGTTGACAATAAATATAAAACAATAGTATAGTTTAATTGAGTTTCATTGATGTAGATGTAGTTAGGAAAATTTATTATCATCTCACAAATTCTTAGAAACAAATTTTCAATATATTATTCTAAAATGCTCTCGATATAATAAATGTTTCAAAATAATTAAAAGGTGACTACTTTAAATACACATGCTAACATATAACTGAAGATTTTTTTAGAAACTCTTAAAATACATTAACATAAAATTATTGTATTTCGTTCTAGAAATGATTCAAATATGTTTTCAAATTAATTAGTTTGAATAATTGACTAAAGGCATAAACATATTTCTAAAGAAATATCAAACATTAATGAATGCAATTTTTTGTTCTATAGCTAAACTGTGTGATTCATAAACCTTTGACAATATGTGTTGGTAAGATGAAATTGGTGTTTAACTTATAATTGTTCATAAATTTCAAATGATATTTTTTCATCCACTTGAAAACACAAATTACGGAATATATGAAATATATAATTCTTTATTTAAGGATAATAAAAATAATTGTTTCATTTCACAGAATTATCTTTTAAGTGTAAGGAATAAATAAATATCTTAAGTTGTAGTCTAGGCTAACCCAATAAGGTGCATTATATACATACATTTATCTTAGATTAATTTAATTGTAAAAATGGGATGGTTGATGTATTATGAAATATTAATTAATTTATTTTTGTATAGAAAGAAAATGTTGTAAATAGTTGTAGATAGCCTTATAATCAAAGCATAAATATACTCTTGTATGGCACTAATATTTGAGTATCTCAAGATTAGTGAAGGGCCATTATAATCGATAAATTATCTTAGAATTCAAATATTTTGTTTTCTTTCTACAATGTCATGTTTGTTAGAGAGAATAATTTATTTATTCACTATAATTAAGTGTACTTAGGTTGATGAGGTTAGACAACATCTTGTCTAATTGAATGTGCAACCTTTAGACATGTAGAGGTTATCAAGTTATTTGGTAAACCTTATGTGATACATTTTTGAGTTTGGAAGAATTTCCATCTCACTTTAAAAGTCACTTAACACTTGGCTTCAAAATTCGTGACTTGGTTAAAGAGGTTGTTCATTCTCACATTGCAAGTGATCCTAAGGTTGATGCCTATAGGACACTTGTATACTCATTTGTGCCACTTCATGGGGCACTTGTCAATCCACATAAGAGGTGGATTGCCGCTTCCTTTCTTATTTAAGAAAGGTCATTGTACATTAAAACTAACTCTAGAGTGAATTATGTTGATCATTGTGTGCAAGTTTTGTTTTTTCTAAAGCACAATGGTTTTGTTGTTATGATCTATATCTATCTCCATATTTATTCTTCCATCTCTCCCTTTATCTCTATCACATCATCTCTCTATACCCCTATATCTCTCCCTATCCCTACCTCTCTCTATACATCACTTCCTATCTCTATCTTTATCTCTTTATCTCTTCCTCTCTCATTCTCTCCCTCTCTCTCCCTATGTATAAATTTATCTCTTCCATCTCTATCTATCCCTCTCTCCTCTCTATTTATCTGAACCTCTCTCTCTCCATATCCCTCTCCTTCTCCTTCTCCTTCTCCATCTTCATCTCCATACCCACTTCCATCTCTCTCTCTCTCTCTCTCTCTACCTCTCTATATATATCACTTCTTGTCTCTATATTTATCTCTATCTCTTGCTTCTCTTATTCTCCTCTCTCCCTCTCAGATAAATTTCTATCTCTTCCATCTCTATCTATCCCTCTCTCTATTTATCTCTCAACCTCATCTCCTATCCTCATTCTCCTCTTCTCCACCTCACCCTGTGATACCCACTTCCCATCCATATTGTAAACAGAACATGAGACTGTTGGTAATGGAGCCTGATTATCTTCGTGATTCAAAAGTTTTTTTTCAATTGTGTTTGGATTTCAAAAAATGGATACATAGTTGATTTGAAACTATCACTTTGTTGCACAAACATCATTTGCTAAATTCTCGACCAATTGACACCATGCAATATGCAAAATTTAAACCAAATTTTTTCCTAATTGACCTTCCACACCTCTTCGGCATAACCATTGCACAAAAAACAACTCATAATAATTGTCACGTCATTGTGTAATGTGTACATCTCTTTTAAATAAATAATAATCATCTTATTGTCAATCAATTTCGTATGATTTGCAAAGGCTCAAGTATGAAAATATCATATCTTCGACCCGTACGTGAGCACCACTATAGTTTGAAATTCAACGCTTAGATGCTATCAAATAAAGACATGAGACGTAGGCAATTTCTTTGCAGCATATTTATCACTGGAACGTCAATTAAAAATCATTTTCACGCTACTGTGTAAAGTGCAGATCTCTCAGTAAAGTACGACTTTTAATACATTTAAAGTGACGAACTATGCAACAAGCTACGGTGATGTCATTTCAATCCACCCACTACTTAGACCTCATTTCAATGCGATTTTCCAAGTTGACGAAGCAATGGTTTTTTCTTCTTTGATGGAATTCAGAATGGATAATTATGTTTGACTTTGAATGAACTAAGTGCCATAGGCTAACACCACTTGGGTTCAATACATTTTAATTATCACATCAATGTTTAAAGTGTACACATCTCAGTAAACGATAATGCTTAACAAACTTAAAAGGGAAGGCAAATGGAACAAGCTATGGATTGATACTCGTCTGTAGTTTGTTTCTACTTTAATGGAGTTCAGAATGAATAATCATGTTTGACTTTGAAGCTGGCAACCCTATTTGC
>VDFB02271358.1:624522518-624543880 GCA_007258455.2 Sequoia sempervirens | reverse complement strand
CTATATTGTTCACTCTCTCTCACACTCTAACTCTCTTACTCCATTTTTCTTGCACTCCCTGTCTCTCCCTATGTCTTAGGTCTCTCCCTCCCATCCCCCTATCTCTTTGGAATCATATTGGCGGTGGCATAGAAAAATGGACCTCTTGGTTGACATGGGAATAATTCATGATAAATTGGACTCAATGAGGCCTTGATTCAGGTGTTGTGAGGCATTTTATACATCCACACTAAGTCTTGGATGCTTGCAAATTGAATAACATTCTTTTATTTATTTCTTGTAGAGGTGTTGTAAAGGACTTTCACGCTTTTCTAGAATTAATGAACTTGTTTCTCCCTAATTCAACATTATAAAATGTGTTTAATAATATCATCACATCAATATAGAAGGTTTTTGAATTAAACTTAATGTTAAACTAGTCTTGTAATGTGTCTTACACATTCACATTGGGTTCTTGTGCCTTCCTAGGCTGTGTGGACCTCATTTTAATGTTGTAAAGTGTATTTAATCACACTTTCACATCGAATTTTATGTCACAAGCCCTAATTGACCTTTACATCATCATTAATAGGCCTCTATTACCCCATATTGTGCATCATGAGGCTTAAATTGATCAAATACCTCTCAAAGTTGCAATTTAAACCTTATTTCCTTATCTCCTGGCATCTTAGCTGTCAAAATGGCCCCTGTGGGATTCATTCACCATCCATGGAAAATCAGTCCCATCCAGGTGGGACCCATTTTCCATGGGTGGCGAATGAGTCCCATTTTGCCTAATTTTGGCCTTTGAGCGGGAAAAAATGAAATTTAAGTTTATTATTTTCACATGTCGGCCCTAGGGATCCAATTTTTGGGCTAATAAGGTGAATTTCCTATAAAATCACCTCTCTAAACCATAAATTGTAATTCATTCTTCATTATTCATCCCTCATTCTTCCATCTCAAGCCAATCAACTTAAGGTCTCATCATTTCAAGTCACCAAGATATCAATTTTCAGACATTCAAGGGAAAATTTTCAAGATCAATCTTCATGGCATGGTAATCAACACCATTATTGCATGTTTCATTTCATTCTTTCATCATTTTGGCTTAATTACCTAAAAGGGGCTTGACCAAGGAAAACCTCCATGCCCTAACATTCAACGTTTCTCTCTCTTGCCTTGTGTGTTTGCAAATTTAGGTCTCTTGGAAGCTTGGAAATCATTAAGAATCAAGTTGCAAGGTTGCTCAAATCTTCTCTTCATTGATCAAGTCAAAATATCAACAAAAGCTCACTTTCAGGTTTGGAAATCAAAGTTTCAAAAGTGGACACCTGTAGAGAATCAAAGTGGACTCATTCACCATGGGTGGTGAATGAGTCCCACTTCCAGGAAGGTTTTGAGTTTTTTGCATTTTTAGATACACTTTAAATATCAGAAATAGGTTCCAAAATAATTTTGTAGAATAGGGACTAATTCACCCAGAATGGAAAATGAGTCCCACCAGGCTTGAAAATCAGCACCAATAGCATTCCAAAAGCCATTTCCAGTCTCCATCCATATTCTATGTGCACACTTTTAGTTTTATCAAGTTATGTTACAATTTGCATTCATTTATAGATGTCTTTTCATTACACAACATTTTTTCAAACAAATTGTATTTTTTTAATTTCCATTCATTAATAAATTAATATTATTAGTTTCTTGTAGTTCAAACATTGTATCTAGGTATATTGCATCCATATTCCAACCATATTACATTGACTTTGAATGTAGACATAAGCATTTTGGCCCTTCTTTCTCCTTTTAGGTGAAAAGCCCTAGAAGCGCTAGAAAGAACTATGGTGCCAAAATCTATGCTACATCTTGGTGAACCTTATTTTTAGAATAATTTCTTGTCTTATTTGGAGTCATTCATCATAGATCTAGACTTGCATTGACTTTGCATTAGGTTTGCATTGGTTAATTTGCATGCTAGGTTTCAAATTTTACATTCATAAAAAGTGCATTTAGGTTGCATTTTCGACATCTAAATTCATTTAAATTTTCTAAAATTGTGCATTTTCCATTTAGTTCCACATCATAGCACTCAGAAAACATCACAATTCCTCAAAAAATTTTGAAAATTCTGAAAAAAGTCTATACTGGGACTCATTTTCCACCCTCGGCGAATCAATCCCTTTTGACCCCTGAAACTGTCTTTTACAGAGCTAAAAACCCTATTTTTATGCTTTTGCTTGGTGCCATTTCCTAGAGCTATATCAGTTGGCTACATTTTTGTAACATGCATTTCATCAAATCTAGTCTAAATTAGCTCATTTCATGCATGGTTTCAATTTCAAGTTTTCATTCTCATATTGTTACATAGCATAATCAGTCAATTATTCTCTAAAAATTACAATTCATTTCAGCCTCTTACATTGCATTTTGAGTTAGAATAGATTGTTCTTTCAAAATGTTAGTTTCAACCTTCTCCAAATTTGCAAAGAAAAAGTTTGTTCATAAGCATGTTAATCATTCATTCAATGCATTCCCTAGTTATGAAATTCTCTTAGTGCAAGAGTGTGAAAATGACAATGTTAACCTTAAACTTACACCCTCTCCTATCTCCCCTATTTGTGTGGATAGTGTGATAGAAGAGCATACAAACATAGATGCTTATGATGATCATAATTGTGCTTCTCCTAATACCTCTCCTTTTTGTGATGAAGATATTATTATGCCTTTGCATAACCACCCCATTTTATTTTATTTTGGAACAAAATGGGTCCCCATTTTTGCTTTTATTTTTGGTTGTCTTTTGGGTCTTAGGAGTTCTTTATTTTTCCTCCTAAGTCTCTCTTTTGTTCTGTCGGAGGCAGGTCCAGAACCGAATCTAGACATGGAACTATTTCAACATTTCTACTTCAGATATGGTTCTGACTCCGACTCCGCCTTCTCTTTTGTTTTCGTTTTTGTTTTGTTGGTTGTTTTTGACTAACTCTTGGGTTGGTCTGTCCTTCTGTTTGTTGGTCATTTTCCTTGTGTTGTGTTTGTTTGCTCGCGCAGGATCAGAACCAGGATTGGAACTCAAATGGGAAGTTTTCAAAGTTTCCATTCTTTGTTTCCATCCTGACTCCGCTTCTGCTCTTTTGCCTTATTGCTTTCTCTATTGTTTGGGCCGAGTACGGTGTTCGCTCCAGTCCCACTTCCCTTGTTCTTGTGTTGTTCCTTGCTTTTGTCGAGACCAGATCCAAAATCAGAATGGAACTTTGAACTTTGCAAAATTTCCATTTCAGTTTTGTCTCTGCACCCATCTCCGTTTGTTGTTTTCAATCAGTGCTTTTGGCAGAGGCAGAACCGGGGTGGGAAGTGAAATATGGAACTTTTGTAGTTTCTCTATCTTGTTTTTGACCTGGCTCTAACTTCGCCTTACCTTTTGATGTTCTGTTCCCCTGACTTAACTATCTGACCACGTCGTTCACTCTGCCCCCAATCAACCACATTTATGGCATTTAATGTAGCCTGTTTGCACACGTGAATTAATGATTAAAGGTTTAATTATGCTTAAATTGCCTCATTGTTATTATCATGCAAATTGTTTAAGCAAATTACGGTCAGGAAACTCTTGAGAGAATTGATTTGATTGCGGGGATGAATTGCGGAGTGAATCATGGCGAACTTGTGGTCAACCCTAAGGAGCGTTTTGAGGTAGGGCTTATTTTGTTTCTCTCATTTTTTTCTTTCGCTTGTGTTGTTTTAACATTTTCGTAGGAGGTTTTATTCTGTGAATTTGTTCGTTTTGTTCATGTTTGTTTTTGTCCTTTTTTGTTTTGTCAGCTTTTTTTTCTTTTCTGTCCCGTTCCATTTGGTGTTGTCTGTCGTTGTCTTTTCTTTTGGTTTTGTCGTTTGTTTGGCTATCACTTTCGTGATAGGGTTCGTTTGTCATGCTCTAGTTTTGACTAGGGTTGCAATTTTGAAGGGGTTTGCTTGCTTGGCTAATGTTTTTCCATTTTGAAACCCTGTTCTAGTTTTATCACTTTGGTTTCGAGTTCTTCATACCAATTTCTCATTTTTCCCTAGTTGTCGGAAGCGGATCCGGGGAAGAAGTTGAACTTGGAATCTAATTTTTGTTTCTGGTCCAGTTCTCGATCCGGTCCCCCCTTTGAATGCAAGGTTTTGGTCTGGTTTTGGTCCCGCCCTAACTATGTTCTGGTTCGGTTCCCGTTCTGGTACTGCCTTATACACCTTTTGTTCTGTATCCATTCCCGATCCCAGCCTCGCCACATGATATGAAACATTGTCTATGCCTGATGCTTCTATGGTCCCGCCTCTGATAAAGGCATAGTTTGACCAAGTGTTATCTTAGGAGGATGGAGCAATGGTTATATGATTGACTAACTTAGATGCTTCATTCGTCTAATACAGGGAATTGTTGCAGGTATTAAGAGATGTCAGGAGTATCGATGAGGCCTCTCAAAGGAGCCAGCCAGGGGAAACTTCATGGCAAGGATCTAGGCCAAAGAAGATCAAAGTGGAATAGCTCCCATATACCTTGAGATGTAAGCATAGGGAGGTTGTCCTCACAGCTAGCAAAATTGATTATGATTGGACTGACATCATTGACACCAATTTGGGTCCTTTCAACTATGAAGAATTTCTTGAGGAGACTTTCACTGAGGAGTAGGTCACACCAAGGATAGAAGGGATTGTTCAATCCGGGTTGGCACATGTTGCACTCTTCCCTCTATCTGTTCAATGCCCAAAGTTTATTCTTACAGCAGTTGGAGCATATAACCCTGCTACTAGGCAGTGTGTGGATGTGAAGGGAAATGTCATTATTGACTTCACACCCCCAATGATCAAATTCTTGTTTCATATTCCTGATCCCAAGAATCCTAGACAACTAAATGAGGTAGAGGCTCTGAAGCTTTACAGTGATAACAAGGAGAGGAATAAACTCTACATGAATAAGACTTGGATGAGAGTGGAGAAGAAATCTTTGACCAAGCTTCCAGACCAGCCTAAGAGGGTGGATTTTAGTAAAGAAATTGGAGATATAATCATGTTCCTTTCTAGGGTGTTTGGGAAGAGGGATGCTTCACTATTTAAGGAATGGATGTTTCCTTTTATCCAAGCTATTTTGCATGGGAGGCAACAATTTGATTGGTCTATGATAGTGTCTGATAGCATTCACAATCAGATGATAAGGGTGAGAGAAACCAAGTGTTTCTTTATGACCTCCTATGTAGTCTATACAGCTGCCCGAGTGGGGATCTTTCCTGGACTTCAAACAGTGGGTATATTGGGAGAAGCCCAAGGACAGAAGAAGGTGTGGGAGCATTATAACCAGCTCACCTTGCAGGAATCTAAGCAATATTATAGAAGGGTAAATGATGCCTTTCTTTATGTCATTATCAATAAACTTAATGGCGATGCTAGGTATAGACCTAGTAGGGAGGCAATGGCTTTTTTGAATGAGTGGGGACATTGGTTTATCTAGTACCCCACATTCACTTACTTCAGGACATCAGGCTTTGATGGTCACCCCCATTTGTTACCTAGATGTTGTGGTGATAGAATCATTTTAATGGAAATTATTTATCAAGCCTTGGCTGTAAACCTCCAGTTTAGCAACAAACATAAGACTGGTGCCATAAGTTTCCAATGAAGCTACGAGCCTTTTGTTGTCCACACATTTAGGCAGGTAAGGTGGTTTGTGATGAATTAATTTATCTAAGGTTGGGCTTGTACACTGCCAGGAAATACTATGGCCCCAAGCACAAGATGAGGGCTTTTTTCCCTAGTGTCTTTGAGAAGCACTTCAACATATTGGAGGATTTTTGGGAAGACTTGCAAGATGAGTATGATCTTAGAAAAAATAATTATGAAAGGATATCTATCCCACTCATGATTGAGTTTGGGATAAAGGAAGATATTCCTGATACATTATCTGATGATGGGATAGTTTTGGATGCTAGATATGATGCAGATAATATTGGAACTAAGGATCTTGATCCAGTAGATTGGAGTGCAGATGAGACAATTGATATAATGTAGATTGCTAGACCAATGCTCAATAGGAGTATCCAATGGGTTAGTTTAAGGGTTAATCAGGCCAAGGCTACATCATCTAAGAAGAGGAAGGCTGCAGGTACCACCTAAGGATACAAAAGGTTAAAAATAATGGTGGAACCTAAGGAACCCTTAGAGTTTTTTCGTTCTAAGTAGCAAGAAGATGAGGTGGTTCCTCAAGAATTTTCAAAGGTGTAGGAAGATGAAACAACAAAGGAGGTGGGTGTTTCTATATCTGATGTAAAAGAGGTACCTACTCAGCCCTTTGATGCATAGGAGTTAGGTCATGAATCACCAATGGGAGCTCTTCATGGCGAAGCAGAAGCCTTGAGGCAAATGGAGGATGAGGTGGAGATACATAATGTAGAAATAGATTCAAAAAAGACTCCCTCAGATAAAGAGCATCATGTATCAACATCTTTGGATATGACAGATAATGCAGGCACTGAACACATGTTGACTGAAGAGGATAAGTGGAAACTCTTTGAGGAGGAAAAAAGAGAAGTTGATGCTAAGGCACAAGTTGAGGCATTAGCTAAGCTACAAGAAGAAGGGGCTAGAGCACAATCTAAGTTGGCGGCCAAGCAAAAGGAGTTGGAAGATAAAGTGAAGGCCAATGAGTTAGCTCAACAACAACAAAAAAAGAAGCAAGAACTCAAACTTCAAGAAGAAAGGGAAAGGTTGGTATTGCAGCAGAAAATTCATGATCTTGAAGAGGAAAAGCTCAGCAAAGAAGAGAAAAGGAAGCTATTGAAGCTAAACTCAAGGAAAAATAGGAGGTCTATAGAAAAAGGGAAGAGCAAGAATTCCTGAAAAGGGAAAGAGAGGCTGCTGAGATCACTGAGCATGAAAAGAAGTCCAAAGAGGCATGGACTATGTTGAAGAATTGAAAAAGCAACAAGATGAAATGTTAGAAAAGAAGGAGGAGGAAAAATAATGCTTAAGGCAAGAGCTGGAGGCTAAGAGGCTACAAGATCAAAAGGATAAAGAGGAAGCATAAAAGATAGCACAAGAAAGGGAGCAAAGTGATCAACAAAATGTGCAGGAGGTTGATTCTCAACCAAAGCTTACATTATTGCAACATCTATCTTCCACTACTGTTGCTTCTTCTTCAGCCTAGGAAGCCACTACCCCTATTTCTCTTACTTGGCTAAAATTGGATTTGGAGAGAAAACAATTTGTTCAACCACAACCATTGAACTGGGAAGAAACGATGAAATAAATTGGGAAAGAGAAGCCAAAGAAGAAGTCCTGGGTTCTTCACTCCACTAGGCTCACTGATGCTGGAGAGATCATTGTAGAATGTGCCATTCCTATAATGGAGAAGAACTATGATGACATGAAAATAACTGATTATCAGTTGGGAGTGGTAAATTTGGGAAATCCTACAAGAAATCAACAAATGAGTTTGATTGATATTGTGGCCTCTTCAACCAAAACCTGGATGATCAAGGATAAGCAAAGGAAAGATGAGCTTAAGGCTCAATTGGATCAGCTTCATGGTTTCTTAAAAGATGTTTCTAGTCCCATTTCTCAACAGGCTACTCCTCCTGAATCCCCAGTCTTGTTAACAAAGAGGGAAGCTGATGATTTGATTCAGATGAAAAGAAAGGTGGGGATGATGGATAAATGGTTGGATAAGCTCAATTGGGAGGTTGATGATATTCTTGTTGAAGGCTCTAAGATTCATAAAGTTTCTCTTGAATTAGCACAAGATCTAAACCAGTAAGGTAAGGATTTGGACAAGCAGGATGGTGAATACAAGGAATATGTTAAAAGGATGAAAGATGTCAGCAAAGTTCCCAAATCCACCTTGTTAGAATATTCAATTCTTGAGCAAGGTAATGAAGATTTTGAAGAAAAGACTATGAGCATCATGAAATACAAATCTAGAGTTATGCATGGACATTAGGAAGAAGTCCAAGAAATGAGCAAGGACTTGCATCAACATATGGTTGAGTTAGAGGCAGTTGTAGCCATTATAATCAACATAGATTCCTCAAACAAAGAAGGCCTATCTTTGGATAAACTAAGGGAGAAATGGAGGGGCAGGTTCGAGGAAATCATGCAAAAGGGAGATGATGGGGAGAGTTTATTACTTGATTAGTTTATGGATATCTGGGAAGAGGTAAGAACTGCCAGAAAGGAGCTAATCAAGCTAAAGGAGATGCAAAGTTTGGTTTCTGCGGAGTTTGAAAGAATCAAATTTGAAGGTGACTGGTTAGATGGCCTGGATTTGGATACTCTTCAGTAGATATTCTCTAGTTATGATCAGTACATTCAAGAGAATTCAATGCAAAAGTGATTGAATCTTGGTGTCATACTCCATTTTCTCTTCTCCTCTTTCTGTGGATGATGACATAAGCTCTACTCTAAGTCTGATCCGTGTGTTTCATATTCCTATTGGAGTATCAGATTCTCCTTCTTACAATGGCGTAATCAACCTTGAAAGCAGGGGTTCTTAGGTCCACTTCTATGTTTAGTTCCAACTCCATGAATTGTGGATCTTGATTAATGACTGAGAAATTTGTGCATGTGGCACTCTATATGTACTATTAGAATCTACTTTGTAAAGGTCGGCTAATTGAAAAAAGATCAGCCACCTGAGGATAGAAGATAGAAATTAGATCTAGGATTTCAATGTTTTAAAAAGATACTCTGAACAGTTTAGTAAAAAAATCTCGATTTTACAAGTTTTCATATGTTTTCATGTCAAGACTTTTAAAGTCTGGATCCATTTTTGATAAGGTTAATGATATATGATTAATCAATACGCTAGTGTTTTTCTATGCTTAATTGTTCTTTATTTTATGAAAATCAATAGAAGGAACTAGATTCAAGGTCATATCATTGGATTATCTATGAATTACATTGTTATGGTATTTCATCTGATCTATGTTTTTGAATAATGAGTGAATGATTTGTTTGAAGTAAGGTTAGTGAACATTGATGATATCTGAATTAGCATTATGGATGTATGTAGTAGCATAGTTGATACTATCGATTGCATCTTGCTATAGTTGTGGTTAGGTAGAATGAACACTCATTGTTGATCTACATGTCTAGATACGTAAGGATTTTATTCATGTTTCTTTGATTTAAAGCTCTGTTTCATCTTTTTCTTTTGTTTAAAACCCCCCAAACGTAGACTACCTGATGTTATGCATTCTTTTTCTTTATTACCAACAAAGGCCCCTTGAACATTACAATCACATTCACCATTGAGCAATATCAGCACAGTTGAGAACCAACTACCAGGACCTTGGGAGTTAGATTGATATATGTTGTCTTTCTCTTTCAGGAGAAATAAAATAGTAATATTCCGTTTAATGTTGTTGTGCTATTTTGACCATCAATAGGTATCTTGATGAAAGAAGACACAATCATTGAGAATCATGAGGATCTTGTTTTTCCTTCTCCTCATCCCCTTTGGGAATATATTTTAGCACAAGAGAATGAAATCATAGACACATTCTTAAACATCACTTTACCTAATTTCCATTGTGACGATAATTTTGAGGAAAATAAGATTATAAATGATGAGGATGTGTTGGTTTACAACAACCCTCTTTATGATCCTTCCCCTATCTATTCTATTATGGAAGACATTTGAGAACAAAGGAATGACAAATGCTCATGATAATCATACTTGTTCTTCTCCTAGTATCTCCCCTCGTTGTAAGGAAGATGCTTTGATGTTAGAAAACAAAACCAATGAGAATCATGAGAATCTTACTTATCCCCTTTCACCTAAGAAAAAACTTATTGAGCAAGACAATTCAACCATTGATCATCCTCATACTTGTGATGAAGTCCTTTTAGGAGAACCAACCTTAGAATGTCAAGAAAATTTAGTTTGTAGTTCTCCTCAAAACAATCCTCCTAGGAACAATATCATGATGCAAGACACAAACCACAATAATATAGACTCTCACTTGGTAAGGTATGTTAACATTATTTAACCTCAACTCATCCTTTACCCCCCTTCACAAAAATAAACTCAAAATAAACCTAGACTCATCATCTACCCATGTCACAATAATGTATCACAGTAGTTGACTTATAATACTGGATTTCTCATACATATAACACTCACGATAATCCACAACTGTCGCAACCAACCCCAACACACTTACCTTTTCCTAATCCTATCCCCCCTTGATCTATCTTACTAGGTCTTCCTAGTGGAAAGGAGTACAATCTTGTTGAACAACTAATGAATAGTCCAGCTAAAATTTCATTATGGGACCTTATTCAAGCCTCCCCTCACTATCACAACATGATCCAATCAGCCTTGCAACAAGTTCCTATCCCTTCTAATGCACAACCAACTAACATCATAGCCATGATTCAAGGAATAAATGTTGATATTGTTTTCCACCTGTAGACATAAAAAATATACTGATTTGACATCATGCACCTGATCCCGACTCACTAACACCATTTCTTCCTGAATCATCCCTCGGTCTAACCATTTAATCAAATTCCCCTATCTGATTAAATTCATCAATATTCGTCTCTTAATTAAATAAATCATTTTATCTAATTAAGTCACTTTCTCTTGTTAATTAAATCAATCCATCTGATCTAATTATCCCTATTTAATTAAATAATAAATTTATTTGATTAAATCTCTAAATTCTATCCATTAAATTAAATAAATTTAAACCTTATTTGATTTAATCTAACACCATCCCTTCTGATTAAATAAATCAAAATATTTATTTAATTAGCCTCTTATCATATTCCTCTCTTATCTGATTTAAATAAATCCATTTAATTTGAGTCAAATAAGTCACATCATCTAATCTCATGTTAAATTAATTAACCCTTGATTAATTTAACCTCATCTCATGTGTCACATCCTCTAGATAATGTAAGTTGCATATGAAAATAGATTTAATTCATTTATTAAATCCCTATTTTCCCTCACATGGCATCTTTTGGAATATTCTCTCAATTTGAATTCAAAAATTCCAAGTCAACATGTACATCCAACAAGGCATTTAAGATCTCTTACATGTCCTTTTCCTTGAGCCAAGTGGCATTTATTGCATTTTCTTCCCTCATATTACATGTCATTTCAACAAATTTGAATTTCAAATATTGGCATTTATTGGCACAAACCCCAAATTTTGCACAACCATCATCCATTCATAGCTTGACAAGTGGCACCATATCATTGGATGAATGTTAGTCCCACATTGCTCAAATTTGGGCTTTCATCCATCTTGAAATCCTATAAGTGAAGAGCTCCTCTCCTCATTTCATCATCCACAATTTGAGTAAAGTTACCATGCTCAAATATCTATCAAGTTTCACACCATTGAGTTCATAGCTAGGTTCTTTTGTAGATTTGGCTTGGAGTCTTCATCATTCATCATCAAAAGTGGATCAAAGTTCATCATCAAGTTTATATATCGAAGTTTACAATCATAGGAATTGAGAAAGGGCCAAATTTCCACATTAAATTGGCACCAATTCCCCCATGGGATCAAGATTTTGCTATTTAAATTAGGATTTCATCTTTGTTTTATCATTTTTTTATGATGTTCTTGTATATTTCCATTCCTAGTTTGAATTGTAAATGGATTCCATGGGGAATCCTTGTTTATGCTTGCAATATCTAACCTAGGGTGTTTAATCTCTTTGTTTTGCAGGTACATAGATTTGGGGTTCACATTTTGGTGCTAGAAGGAGGGCTAGACATCATAAATTCTAATATTTCCTCAAAATTTCTATGTTTTCTTGACACACAAGAAATTTCAACGCGAGCTCCTCAGCGTCATTGTTTTTAGCGCCGCGAGCTCATCAACGCCATTGTTTTAGCGTTGTGGGCTCGCCAGCATCGCTATATAGCACCACCCGAACATAAACTCCATCGTTGGACTCATCCCGCCAAGAAATTTCAAATTTGAAACTGTATCACTGGACTCGCCGATCTTTAGAAGTTTTGAAAAATTCTCAAACTCCGATGCTTTCGAAAACTATGACGCTGGGCGAAAAGAGCGACACTATTGTGCTCTTTGTCCCGACACAGAGCGCCGCTAACTGGTAAAACGGCGTTGTAAGAGCGATGCTAGGAGGAAAAAATAGTGACACCTTCACGAATTGCAACGCTAGAAGACAGTAAAAGGGAAAAATTAAATTCTTAGCACGTGCTTTAATTTATGATTGCTTCTTCCTCTGTTTTTTGCTTTTCAATTTCTGTGTTTTTCCAAAATTTAACTTTTTTTCTTCTTTGTAGGTTGGAAGCCAAAAGCAAAGGAAGAAGGAGCATGGTGATGATATCTTATCTAATCAAAGTGTTTTTAAACACTTAAGTGTTTGTTTAACACTTCCTTATGGAATTCCTCATCTTTTTCTTTCTTTAGAACACTAGCTTTCATTAGGGTTTAAAAAGGATTCTTTTTGTTTATTTCTTGCAAACGGATTTAAAAAGAATCTTAGGATCTACAGATTTTGTTTATGGATTAAACAATTGAACAAATGTCTTTCACTCATGATTTGGTGCTCTAAAATGAACTCACATATTGCTTTGAGGGTTTAAAAAGAACACGTGTAGCGTGTTTTTCGTGAGGGCTTACTTAGACTAAAGCCATTGGAAAAGGACGTATGTGATTCTCTCACACTTTATAGTGATCTTGAGAATCAAAAGGTCTTTCCATGACTTTGGGTTGAGATAAAGCAATCACCTCCACACTTTGATTTGGGCTTAAAATTGAACAAACTCTTGTGCGAGTGGAGTGGGGACTTTGTTGCATACATTATCTTGCCTTGTTGCCAACAAGGATTGATTGAGTTATGAATATTGTTCTTCATTCGCTTTTGTTTATCCTAGAGGGGTTGCCTTGGGGAAAAAGTACTCACCCAAGGGAACGACTCAACCGGTAACACTCTAAAGCCAAGAGTATTTCCAGCTGGGATATAAATGTGGATATTGGAAGAAATGCCAATATCACGTGGTTGACTCCGACAAGATGGATTGAAAGGGGACTCTTGCCACATTGGGTCAATCCTACGAATGAAAGTCCTTACTAAAACCCATGTGCTAGAATTTTTCAAAATCCTTTATCTATTTGTTGGTGCAAGAACGGTTAGTTCTAAGCCACCCCACACTTTTACGGTCTTCTAGTAGAGATGGAAAGCATGCCATGGGAGTTTCATGGGTGTTGATGCTTGGCTTCCCATATAAGGGAGTGTGGAGGAGCTAGTGGGGTCAAGCATCTAACCATCCGCTAGAGATAAGCATAGCTGGACTTGTCCAAGTGGGAATCCAACAAATATTGTCTTACACATCCATAGGATTGTACTTATTCTTGGGTTACAAAATGCATTGCTTGTTCGAAAACACCATGGAAACAAACACTTAACATCATCCAAATTTCAAACCCTTTTGAGGACAAATAAAATTGACTCAATCCATATGTTATTGCTTTCCCTTGGGATTTACATCCTTAGAGGTTTCTAAGCATTGGATTATATCTCAATTTGTCTCCTTGAGTAAACAATAGGAAAACCCCTTGCCTTAAGTTCCTTAAATTTCCACATAACATACCTTGTGGGGTTTGAAGAAATTAAGACTTTGGACATTTTAGTTTGAAAACCTAATTGAAGAAAGTGTTTTTGGTAAAATAAAGACATTAAGCAAAGCTAAGCAAAATGAACTTTCATGTGTGTTGAACACTTTACAATCCCAAAGTACAAGTCATTGTTTGAAAATCTGAAAATGCATGTCCAAATGAAATCATTTCTTGGTTACAAAGGTCTTTAGGAAACATTTGCATGCTCTTCAATACCTAGATCTAGGCAAACAAAGTGTCCTTTTAGGTTCATCTTAGGATCAAAACATTATCAAAATATTTCATCCATACATCAAAACAAAATCCACCTCATCATCACCTTTTGATAAATCTTGAAATCATCCTTGATACTAGGATTTATGGAAAAAATCAAAATCATCCAAATCGTTGAGACAAAATCCTTGAAGAACATTATCAAAAACACCTTTGGCTAGGTATGTGTAAATGCATTCTTTTGCATATGCTTAGTCAAAATTATCAAAATCATCTTGTCTAGCTTAGTGTATGTAGATGAATCCTTCTCCATATGCTTAGTGAAACAATCATCTTGTTTGAATAGGTGTGGGTAGATGCATCCTTCTCCTCACACATATTCAAATTATCATCCTTTGGACAAAGCTATCCCTTAGATCATCATCCAACATCTTAGGATCTTTTTGTTCAAAAATCCAAAACCAAATCAAAAGCATAATCAAAAGTCAAGGACAAAATCTCAAAATCTCAAAATCTCAAAATCCAAAATCAAAATCCAAAGTCCTAAAAAAAATCCTAGTGTCTAAATTCAAGATTGATCAAAAGTCAAAAGCATCCATATCATTCATCCATAACATCACCATCATATCATCACCTTTGATCCTCAAAGCATCCTAAAACTTTCACTTTGGGACATAAAATAAAGATCAAACCAAAGAATCAAGAGATTCATCTCCCATATTCTTGATCCTTGTTTTATGGTCCAAACAAGATCTCAATACAAGAAGAGTATGGAAGCCAACAAAGAAACACTTGCTTCAAGTGACCTTAGCGAAACCAATTCAGAAATGAATCCAACAGAATCAAGCAACCCATTGACTCTCTCATCATCACAACATCCCCAAGAAGAAAATCAAGGAGAGGACCACACTTTTGGAATGTCTCGCAAGGAAATGGCAGAAATGCTCCAAAATCCAGACAACCATAGAATCATCAACATAATGATGAGACTTAACCCTTCGTCGTACATGCTTGAACTAGCAAAAACAAGGGGCCAAGCTGCCATCAGATTTTGATGTAAGTAATATCGTGGACACATCATTTCCCCCAATCTCATCCACCATCCCCATCTCATCTACACATCCATCCCAAAATTTCACACAAAACATTCCGCAAATCACAACATCATTTGCTCCAACCCAACCCAATGTCAACAAGGGAAACACATTTCTCAATGCTCTTCAATCACATCCCCTTGTTAATAATCAAAGTTTGGATGCAAGCACCACCTTGGAACAAAGCATGCCTGAAAACCCATTACACAAGAATGTTACTCTCACATTCCATCACGATCCATCATCATCATATTTTCACACAGCACCGCAAAAACCTCTTCTCACAAATTCACAAGAAGAGGGAGATACATTCAGACTAGGGGGCTTATTCGACACCATGACATTTTCACAACAACTCACGCCCCTCACCTTTCCACCTCTTCCGCCATTACCATTATCATCCGCACCACTCCTTGGTTTAGGGATTTCTCCCCTACCAAGTATCAATCAAACCTACATCCCAACCATCAATCAAAGTATTGCACCAAATACTCAAAATTTTTCATTGACATCGCAACAACAAATGACAAACACACAAGCAATGACAACATCATCAAACACACCCTTAACATCACAAAGTATGGTCTCATAAGGACCAATCACATCAATACCATTATCCAACATGCGAAACTTCAACACAACATCATCATCTATCGCCTTTCCAAATCCACCACCACCTCCACCACCTCCAACGTTCACCACATCAAATCAATATGATGCAACATTGCAAGCTGCTTTCCAAAGAGGATACCAACAAGTCTAGAAACAAAAAGTCGTACAACAAGTCGCTCGGGCTACACAAGCTGCCAAAGCTACAAAATCCGCATTACAAGCGCAACAAGCACAACAAGCCCAAGCATTATTGCAACAACAACAACAACAAGCCGCCCAAGCTGCACAAGCATTACAAGCACAAAGAGTCGCGCAAGCACAACTTTTATTACAGCAACAAGCCGCACAAGCTCAAGCACAATATTAATATCAAGCACAACAAGCACAACTTCTTGCACAAGTAGCGCAATTGCAGGCATATCAACAAGCATTGAAGTAATACCAAGAGCAACAAGAAGCAACAAAATTGGCAACCCAACAGCAAGCATTGTGGGAACAACAACAAGCACAACAATAAGCGTTGTTGGAGCAACAACAAGTGCAACAACAAGATCAACAATAGGCATCGTTCATACAAAAGCAAGTAGAAGCCTACTTTGCTCACCAAAACATGTAGATACCATCAAATAACGCACCAACCAGCCCATCTATCCAACCCATAACCCAAACCACAACCTAAAACACTTTCATCCCACCCCTTGATCCCAAGAGTGATGTGACAACACAACTTAGGTTGCTCTTGCAACAAGTGCTCGACCTCCAATTAGGGCGGACAACTAAAATGCCAAGCAACTTGTGTCCCTATCCATTCAATAGGAGCCTAGACATGAAACCATTCCCCAAGGATTTGAAATCTCAAAATTTGACAAATATCGAGGGATGGGAAACCCTGAAGATCACATCAGGGAATTCCAAGTTCATTGTATGGAAGTCACATATGACGATACGTATCTGATGCGGCTATTCCCTAGGAGCTTGGAAGGTCCCACTATAGAATGGTTCTCTCACTTACCCACAGGAATTAGAACATTCCAAGAAATCAAAGATGAATTCACTAGGAATTATGCATGTAACATTACAATGGATGTCAGTCTCGAAGAACTCTCCATTTTAAAACAAGGAAAGAATTAGTCTTTCACCTCATTCCTTCAATGATGGAAATCCAAGGCCAATCGGAGCAAGTGGACCATGCCAGAAGAACAACAAGTCTATACAATCATCGCCAACCTTGAAAGTTGCCTATCATTTCATCTCGAGGTTTAGGGAATCACTACATATGAGCAATTGATCTCCAAGGTGCTCAACATCGAAAGAGCCCTTGTGACCCAACCTGCCGAATCAATGTCATATCACAAGCCACAAAACAGTCACCCACCATCAAACTACAACGATAAACCTCGTACATGGGAAAGAAACAAGATCACTAATGATGGTGTTGTCGATGCCAAGGTGGTCATTAGTGGTCTACGCCAACATACACCCACACCGCAAATCCAAACACAACATCAAAACACTCATCACACAACATATCAACCTAATCACAATCCAATCGTCAACAATCTCAATGAGCAAAGGGGACCGTCACAACACAAAACTTATCCAAAATGCAAATACGCTATTTTGGGGGAACCATTGGAGGACATAATGAAAAAATTGATTGACGAGAAACTTATCAAACCTCCTACATTCAAAAAATGCCAAGAACCTGATGTCAAACCTCCATGGTATAATGAGAACCAACTTTGTGAATTTCACAAAATCAAAGGTCATACCACGAAAAACTGCACGAGACTCAAAAATATCATCTAGGATCTTATCGACAAGAAAATCATAAACGTGGAAACACCCATAGGAAATCAGGATCTTAAAATCTACACGAATCCAATGCTGAATCATGGAAACAAAGGAAATAGAGGTGATAAAGGGAAAGGCAATGTAAATCACGTCTATGAATTTGTTGTTGCCTCACTAAATGAAGACTACATGGTCATCACTATCAACGACGCCCATGCTGAAGATTGTGGAGTCACCACAAGAGGCAGCAAAGTCACCATTGTAGGATCATCCCAACCTCATAGAGTCCCTTCATCAAGAGCTGTTCCATATAGCTACAATGTTGTAGACCAACTCAAAAGAATGCCAACACACATTTCCATCATGGAGTTATTAAAAATCTCATCAGAGCATAAAAAGATCCTTGAGGAAGCATTAGCCTCATCCATTGTCCCTGCAGATCTTGATGCAGAGCAATTCCAAGCTATGGTTGGAAATATCATAACACCTAATCTCCTTACATTCTCTGACCAAGATTTCCCCGCCCAACCATCTCACAACTGTGCACTTCACTTGGAAGCTATTGTAAACAAAAGAAAAATCAAAAGGGTCTTGGTGGATGGAGGTGCAGGTTTGAACATCTATTCTCTTAGCCTCATCAAGCAGTTAAAAATATCATAAAATCCCATCGACAAAGGAAAGGGCATCACAATCAGAGCATATGATGACCAAGAAAGAGTGTCTCAGGGCACAATTAAGCTCCCTATCCAAGTAGGGCCAACACTTATGGAAACCACATGTCAGGTCTTGGACCTCGAATTGCCATACAATATCCTCTTGGGATGCCCATGGATTCATGCGATGAAAGCCGTAGCATCAACCTTCCACTAATGTGTGAAATTCACACATAATGGACAAGAGGTTACCGTCCGTGGAGATCCTGAGCCATTTTCATATTGCAAGAATCTTGAAGCCAAGTATTAAAAAATTCCCCAAGTGCCAAAAAATGATGAGGGACCATCCACATAATACATCGATCCCACCACTCTCGCGTCCACTTCTGCGACAGAGACACCCGCCATTCCCACCATATCCGACGTCAAGCTCATCATCCAGGAGGATGGTTGTGGAAGTTATAGGCTCCCTAACAATGTTTTTGTGATAGGAGAATTACCAAAATCTCCTAGATCACAAGGATGCCCACAAGAAAATCAAGCTTCCACATCACAAACGTATCTTGAGGATTATCCTGAATTCACAAGATGGGGAGACCTTGGTCATGAGGTCATTGAAGCAAATCCATCTCACATGTTGTATCAAGATGAAATACCGATAGCTAATTTACCAATGGACGAAAGAAGCAAAGGCGTACACATGATGCTTGCAATGGGCTATGACTGAAATCAAAGACTGGGACAAAATGACAATGGGATCATAATACCTATCATGCCTGAGATGTGACCCATAACAAACCTTGGTCTTGGATGTGCCACTCCGAGAATAACCATACATGGCCGAAGTCCTCTAGTTAGAGCGGCTAAAGTTTCTCCTCAGCCAGTACTAGTACAAGTACACTCACCAATAGTCATAGGTAGGGACACACATAATTTTATAACTGAGCCCTATATTAGTAGCGATGACGAAGATACCTTGAACAATCTACCTAGGCTATTTGAAGATACCACCCTGTGTATGATTAGTACCATATCCTTTGAACCAGATAGCCAAAATCATGAGATTCATTTAGTCTACCCCCAACTGATCGACTATGACCAACGAGGACCAGTAGTTCTCGATACATTCAAAAATGATGAAGCACTCTCAAAATTCATGGGATTGAGGGATAACATTCCAGATGGGGATCACAAGGCAGGATTTATAATGGAGTTAGAAACACAGGAATATTACGGGGAAATGATTGAATCCTTCAGTCGCAAAAGTGAGAAACTAAGAATCGTATCCAAGTCCTTGAGTGAAAACCACACTGTGGCACTCTCCGACAACAAAATAGTAAAAAGAAAGGACGCATCCAATGGTGAAAACCTCTCTGAGGCGCCTAAGGATGAAGGATTCAATCTTTCCTTAAGAGCTATTCATTAGGAGAAATCAGCAGTCTTGGCTGAAAAGTGTAATCCAGTCAACATAGGAACAGAGGAGACCCTGCATATCACATTCTACGTGGAATCACTATTAACAGAAAAGCAAGAACTCCTAGCAGCATTCCTAAAGGAAATACAAATAAACTTCGCATGGAGTTATGCTGACATGCTAGGGCTAGATCCAGAGACTGTGGTTCATCACTTAGTAGTATATCCAGATGCAAAACCTGTTAGAAAAAAAGCTCTGAAAAATGCATCCTCAAATCGCTTCGTTAGTCAAAATGGAGCTCAAAAAGTTGTTAGATGCAGGATTCATATGACCAATCGATTATCCAGAATGGGTATCAAACTTGGTACCTATTTCAAAACCTGATGGAGCCATTAGAATTTGTACAGACTTCAGAGATTTGAACAAGGCATGTCCCAAGGACGATTTCCCACTTCCCAATATCGACATGATTGTAGACATGACAGCGAGGCATGAGATGCTATCACTAATGGATGACTTTTCAGGATATAACCAGATCATGATAGAAAAAGAAGATCAACATAAAACTTCCTTCACTTGTCTATGGGGGACCTACTGCTAGAATATGATGCCATTCGGCCTAAAGAATGTAGGAGCAACCTATAAAAGGGCCATGACACTAATATTCCATGACATGATTCACAAAATAGTCGAAGACTATGTCGACGACATCCTAGCCAAGTCATGGAAAAGACAAGGTCATATAGCAACCCTAAGTGCTATCTTTGATAGACTGGAGGAATATAAAGTTAGACTAAATCCTAAGAAGTGCGTCTTCGGCATACAATCAGGTAAATTTCTAGGATATATAGTCTCCATGAGGGGTATCGAGGTAGATCTAGTGAAAGTAAGGGCAATCCTTGAGATGGAAGCACCAAAGACATTAAAACAACTAAGAGGCCTCCAGGGCCGACTTCAATCCATCCGACGATTCATAGCACAACTGGCAGACAAGCATAATCCATATTCTCACCTACTCCACAAGGGGGTAGCATATAAATGGGATACAAAATGCGAAGTGGCATTCAACAAGATCAAGGAATATCTACTAACACCACCAGTTTTAATGCCACCCATCCCAAAGAAGCCATTGATTTTATATGTGTCAGCAACAATAGCAGACCTAGGAGCTCTCCTAGCTCAACATGATGAAAATGGAACGGAGAGGTCTATCTACTATATCAACAGGAAAATGGTCAGCCACGAGCTAAATTACTCATTCATCAAGAAAGCTTGCCTTGCAGTAGTGTTTGCATCCCAAAAATTCAGACACTACATGTTGGCACACAAGATCAAGCTCATTGCCAAAATTGACCCCCTTAAATATCTCCTATCAAAGGAAATGCTCACAGGCAGAATGGGAAAATGGGTCATGATATTATAAGAATATGACATCGAGTATGTGGAAAGAAAAGCCATCAAGGGTCAAGTTATTGCAAACCAACTAGTAGAAGCACCTATGTATTATGAGAATCCCCTTGTATCAAAGTTTCCTGATGAGTCTATTTTTAACCTCAACATAGCGGACCACTGGAAACTATACTTCGATGGTTCATATACCCAATATGGATCAGGAGCTGGTGTCTTCTTCATCACCCCATAGGGGGACTGCATACCAAGGTCATACAAATTGGCATTTCCTTGCACCAACAACATAGTGGACTACGAGGCTTTGACTATAGGCCTTAGGATAGCAGTGCAATGGAATATCATAGCTCTCAAAGTATATGGAGACTCTAAGTCGATCATAAATCAGGTCGATAATGAATATCAAACAAAAGATGACAAGCTAACCCCATACAAGAAATTGGTGGAGACTCTAAAAGAATCCTTCACCGACATAACATTTGAGCAGATTCCAAGAACCAACAATAGAGCAGTAGATGCGATGGCAACAATAGGATCCTTGCTGAATATCCCTAACAAT
>VDFB02271358.1:624396162-624512797 GCA_007258455.2 Sequoia sempervirens | reverse complement strand
TCAATCCATAGCTTGTTCCATTTGCCTTCCCTTTTAAGTTTGTTAAGCATTATCGTTTACTGAGATGTGTACACTTTAAACATTGATGTGATAATTAAAATGTATTGAACCCAAGTGGTGTTAGCCTATGGCACTTAGTTCATTCAAAGTCAAACATAATTATCCATTCTGAATTCCATCAAAGAAGAAAAAACCATTGCTTCGTCAACTTGGAAAATCGCATTGAAATGAGGTCTAAGTAGTGGGTGGATTGAAATGACATCACCGTAGCTTGTTGCATAGTTCGTCATTTTAAATGTATTAAAAGTCGTACTTTACTGAGAGATCTGCACTTTACACAGTAGCGTGAAAATGATTTTTAATTGACCTTCCAGTGATAAATATGCTGCAAAGAAATTGCCTACGTCTCATGTCTTTATTTGATAGCATCTAAGCGTTGAATTTCAAACCATAGTGGTGCTCACGTACGGGTCGAAGATATGATATTTTCATACTTGAGCCTTTGTAAATCATACGAAATTGATTGACAATAAGATGATTATTATTTATTTAAAAGAGATGTACACATTACACAATGACGTGACAATTATTATGAATTGTTTTTTGTGCAATGGTTATGCCGAAGAGGTGTGGAAGGTCAATTAGGAAAAATTTTGGTTTAAATTTTGCATATTGCATGGTGTCAATTGGTCGAGAATTTAGCAAATGATGTTGTTTGTGCAACAAAGTGATAGTTTCAAATCAACTATGTATCCATTTTTTGAAATCCAAACACAAATGAAATAAAACTTTTGAATCACAAAGATAATCAGGCTCCATTACCAACAGTCTCATGTTGTGTTTACAATATGGATGGGAGAGAGAGAGAGAGAGAGAGAGAGAGAGAGAGAGAGAAGTGGGTATGCAGATGAAGATGGAGAAGGAGAATGAGAGGGATATGGAGATGAGAGGTTGAGATAAATAGAGAGAGAGGAGAGGGATAGATAGAGATGGAAGAGATAAATTTATACAGAGGGAGAGAGGGAGAGAATGAGAGAGCAAGAGATAGAGAGATAAATATAGAGACAAGAAGTGATATATATAGAGAGGTAGAGAGAGAGAGAGAGAGAGAGAGAGAGAGAGAGAGAGAGAGAGATGGAAGTGGGTATGGAGATGAAGATGGAGAAGGAGAAGGAGAGGGATATGCAGAGAGAGGTTTAGATAAATAGAGAGGAGAGAGGGATATATAGAGATGGAAGAGATAAATTTAGACATAGGGAGAGAGAGGGAGAGAATGAGAGAGGAAGAGATAAAGAGATAAAGATAGAGATAGGAAGTGATGTATAGAGAGAGGTAGGGATAGGGAGAGATATAGGGGTACAAAGAGATGAAGAGATAATGTGATAGAGATAGAGGGAGAGATGGAAGAATAAATATGGAGATAGATATAGATCATAACAACAAAACCATTGTGCTTTAGAAAAAACAACACTTGCACACAATGATCAACATAATTCACTCTAGAGTTAGTTTTAATGTACAATGACCTTTCTTAAATAAGAAAGGAATCGGAAATCCACCTCTTATGTGGATTGACAAGTGCCCCATGAAGTGGCACAAATGAGTATACAAGTGTCCTATAGGCGTCAACCTTAGGATCACTTGCAATGTGAAAACGAACAACCTATTTAACCAAGTCACGAATTTTGATGCCAAGTGTTAAGTGACTTTTAAAGTGAGATGGAAATTCTTCCAAACTCAAAAATGTATCACATAAGGTTTACCAAATAACTTGATAACCTCTACATGTCTAAAGGTTGCACCTTCAATTAGACAAGATGTTGTCTAACCTCATCAACCTAAGTACACTTAATTATAGTGAATAAATAAATTATTCTCTCTAACAAACATGACATTGTAGAAAGAAACAAAATATTTGAATTCTAAGATAATTTATCTATTATAATAGCCCTTCACTAATCTTGAGATACTCAAATATTAGTGCCATACAAGAGTATATTTATGCTTTGATTATAAGGCTATCTACAACTATTTACAACATTTTCTTTCTATACCAAAAAAATAAAATTAATATTTCATAATACATCAACCATCCCATTTTTACAATTAAATTAATCTAAGATAAATGTATGTATATAATGCACCTTATTGGGTTAGCCTAGACTACAACTTAAGATATGTATTTATCCCTTACACTTAAAAGATAATTCTGTGAAATGAAACAACTATTTTTATTATCTTTAAATAAAGAATTATATATTTCATATATTCCATAATTTGTGTTTTGAAGTGGATGAAAAAATATCATTTGAAATTTATGAACAATTATAAGTTAAACACCAATATCATCTTACAAACACATATTGTCAAAGGTTTATGAATCACATAGTTTAGCTATAGAACAAAATATTGGATTCATTAATGTTTGATATTTCTTTAGAAATATGTTTATGCATTTAGTCAATTATTCAAACTAATTAATTTGAACACATATTTGAATCATTTCTAGAATGAAATACAATAATTTGATGTTTATGTCTTTTAAGAGTTTCTAAAATAATCTTGAGTTATATGTCTAGCATGTGTATTTAAAGCAGTCACCTTTTAATTATTTGAAACATTTATTATATTGAGAGCATTTTAGAATAATATATTGAAAGTTTGTTTCGAAGAATTTGTAAGATGATAATAAATTTTCCTAACTACATCTACATCAATGAAACTCAATTAAATTGTACTATTGTTTTCTATTTATTGTCAACTCAAACATAAGACTTGATCCAAATGTAAGGACAAGTTTATGCAATTCAATAGCCATCCCCAGCAAGCCCACTTATACTTTATAACACCACCATTGTTTCAATTGTACCATTTTATATGAATACTCAATGTCTAAATTTGACATGAGGAAAAAATTTAATCATTTGCACTAGGTTACAATTGTAACTACACTCCCCATAAAATTCTATGCTCAACCTTATAAATATATAATCTTTCTACTTTCAATAAATCTAATTTTAAACCATTCTCAACTGCAATAAAGAAACAAATATAACAATTATTCTAAAAAAATTTGAACAAAGATATATTAACCATCGAAATAAAAAAGGGTCATTTCTCTTCTTCAAATTCAATATTTATTAGTACAATTTCGATTAACTTACATCATTATTATTTCTCACTTAACCTATATATCGAATATGTCACATTTATTTGTTTTTATTAACTATTGGGTATTTGAAAAGATCCTTAGTCTCTTCACTAGTAAAAACACGGTAATCACAAGGATATAATTTCAACTTTGCACGAAGAATCCGCATAAGTAATAAGCAAAACGATATTTCATAATTTGAAACAATAATTTATTTTGTAATAAGGGCCGTCTACTTTAGTTTTGGAGTTTGGACTATTTATTCTAGGAAGTTGCCAAACAAATACAGATACAAGTTGCTGCTGTTAATTTGGAACCCTACAATTTTTGCGAATCTCTCCGTTGCTCCCAGTAAGAGGCTTGATGTTTCCCATATTCACCATAGCCGTCGCAAAATCTCGAAAGAAAGTAAACTGATTAATACTGTATGTAGTAACAAGAGCATCTGCGGAGCTGCCGTTAAACAGAACCCGATCAGAGTGTAAAAGACCTCTCTGTGTTCTGAGGTTTCTGTAGTAGTTGTTGTCAAACAAATTAGGCGTGCCCACGTCCAAAGGAGAGAGATTGCTATCGCCACTGCCGCTGCTAATCGGGCACGTTGCCTTGCGAAAAGTAGCGAATGCGGCATTGATATTCGATTCATTGTAGATGCGAGTTCGGAAAAGTGAGCATTGCGCTTGACCGATTGTATGAGCACCTGATCAGAGCCACATAAATATGCAAAGTTAGTTTTCATAATTAGTTCTTGCAAGCGCTTCACTGAAAGGTGAAGGGAAGCTTTTGTATTGCTTACCTGATAGGGCAATCATGTCCTTGGCAGAGAGTCCTTGAGCTTGAAAGGCTGAGATGAGATTAGGAAGGCTTGAAAATGGACTTGGAATATTTGTATTTGCATCGCTTTTGCTTGCAGTACGCGAGTCTCTCCTACCCAAGCTCACAGTCCACGATGGACCTCCCAACTACCATTTATAGAGACAAAAAACAAATGCAAGTCAAGATCATGGGGATTTATATTCGTTCATCTGTAGCATCAATAACTAATCATCGAGGTCTACCCTAGAATACAAATTGAGATAAAATCAGTACCTGGGCGACTGATTCGCTAGCAGCAGTGGTCAAAATATCAGCACAGGAAACCACTCCACTGCAGACTCTCTCTAATTGGGTCTTTATATTATCTATGACCTCGAAACCTCTGACGGAGTTGGCGTTCGGAAGTGCATTCTTTTCTCCGGTGAGATTTGTGGTGTCATCCAGCAGGATCGACCCATCGCATCCCTGTAAAAATCATGGATTTTAATATATTAAAATAAACCATAAATCGAAGTAAGAATGAATGAATGAAGACGATCTAGCAGGGTTAACAATGTTACATTAACGAAACAGTCGTGAAAGTGAAGGCGGAGCAACGATGCACCCATACGCCTTTCTCTTGCGACTGCCTGTCTCACTGCAGCTCTGACTATAGGCAGTACCTGGGGACATGATCTTACATAAAATGACGGACTAAGTTGCCCATAGGCAATAACAGTTGAACACAAAAGTAAAACAATACACAGAGGACTTCCTGTTCGCAAAGAAGACATGGTTATTTGAATAGAGAAACAAGAAGTTTAATTACAGGCTGCCTGCACTAAACCGATTTCAAATACTTGTGGTGTCATAAGGACAATTGGTTTGTTCTTTATATAGCAGTAGAGACAGATAGACACGATATGTATCTTCTCTGAAACGACTTTGTCTTACGCGTAGAGCCAAGTGGGCAACAACTGGAGTTGGAGCTAATAATTGAAGACGATAGGATGAGATGGCATTAAAAGCTTTGATAATGACGGTCAACAATTAGGTATAGTGAACAAGTTCAATGGAAGCAAATGTATGGGAGAAGGTTAGATTGGCAGTTGACATTGATGCGTATAATATCTTTTGACGATTCTTTCGAACAATGTCTAATAAGTTAATATATGTAAAAAGCGTCGGTAGTTGACTTACCAAATTTGAAAATGTCCCTTCCTGGTTGTCTTTTTAAACGCAAACATAAATTAATTGCTTAGAAAAGCTTATAATCAATTTTAAATAATAAACTTGAAGACTTTGAAGTCCATCAAAACTAATTAATTTCTTAAACCAAGTGTTGTAATCAATGCGTTACCGTTACTTTTAAATCTTTTAAATACTATGGAAATAATGTCACCAAAGTTACGCAGTGAGAAGGAAAACGATGGGGATCGATTTAGTGAGGAAATATTTTTTGGATGGACGATCGAGATCCTCTCATTCATTAGCAAAGTTAAGTATCAGGGAAAGGAAAAGTAAAATCCACCTAAGGATTATCAAAATGTACCATCTTGTCATGTTGTGAACGAGTCCAACTCTTCTTTTTTCAAAGAGATGTCACTCTAATTATGTGAACAACTTATCAATTTGAGAGCATGTAGCCCCATCTCCTAGGGTGCATTGTAAGGTGTGATTTTACTTATAGTTCAAGATCAAGTGATGGAATTCAAATCAGCCTTTAAAGTATGTAGAGGTGAGAAAATGTGTATTTTTTTATTAAGAGAATTTGGTTTAAAAACCCTAATATTGTATATAACATTTTCATAGACTTTTATAACTAGAGATATAATAAAATTGTTAAAATATTTAAATGTTAGCTTTGTAATATTGATATGGAATTGAATACCTACCAAAAAAGATTAGTTCTCCAAGTAAAAAGTCTAGTCACACACTTGCATATGTGTCACATGGTCTTAGACAAGACTCTTTTCGTTGAGCACATTTTGCTCAAAACATGTTTAGTAGAAACACTTTTATTGGCCGAAAGTGTGACATAGGATTAGACTCTTACATAAGAAGAAAGGGGAAAAAAGTTGAGTTTATTTTCAAGTACTCCATGCCATAATGCATGTCTAAAAAAGAGGTCCAAAGATTTTATGTCTAGGATGAGTAATGATAGTTTGTAAAATTGCATCCCAAAGAGGAACCCTTTGCTAGATGATGCATCAAAGTAAATGAGCCATTACAGGTCCTACTGTAGATTACTAAATATTTTTAAACATGTAAAACTAACTTTTAGGGGAGGGATTGGGACACTAAATTAATTCTTGAACTTGTAATAGTGTGATGAAGAAAATGAGCTAAAACCCTTGTAAAGTAGACTCAAAGTGTACCTCTTAAAGGTGATATGAATTTTTTGCCACTATTAGTTCTAATAAGTAAGAGATGGTTAGAGTCCAAGTTTGTGACACATAACATTAAATAATGCATTAGATTAAAGGAAAGTCCATATAAGAGAGCTAGAATTTTTAATGCATAATCAACAAAGGCGTTTGATATGTAAACAAGACTAGGTCCTCAATAGTACAATTTTTTTTAATATAGACCTAAAGTGTTTATTGTATACATCTCAACCAAAGACAATCAATACTTATTAATAGGTGATCATCAAAGAGTGTGACCATTAAAAGAAAGGCCTATTATATAATTGAATTCAACCCATATGAGGAAAGGTTTTACTACTAAGAACACATTTCATATTCAAAATAACATTATTACAAAAATTATACACCTAAAAAATGATATATCTCGACATATATTATATAGATTAATATTTAATATATATGGTAGTTTATAGTCACAACAGAACAATGAATATATAAATAATATTTTATTACTAATATTAGTAAATTGTTATTATTATATTTTTCTTAATATATTTATTTATATTATTATAATTAGTTTTAGAAATATTATATTAATATTATAATGTTAATATATTATTCTTATTATGTTTATATGTAATTTAATATTATTTATATTAAATTATTCTAATTACTTTATTATTACTAATTTTATAATGATAGTATTATAATTAATACTAGTATTATATTTTTATTATTATGCTATTATTAATATATAATATTGTTATTATTATATTTTTTATTATTATAATTGTTAACACAAACCAACTGCCACTACACCAAAAGCCTAAGCTATCAGTGAGGGTGACATCAGTGAGGTTTAAGGGGTACCAACGAGGGTTGAGGGTCCCACGTGACAATAGTTTACCCCCTAGTTGAGAGATTGATAGACATAGTCAACTAGGAGATGGAAAGAGTGTCAAGCATGGGAGTCGAACCCTCCCTAGTAGAGTCACCAGTTTTATTAACACAAACCAACTACCACTACACCAAAAGCCTAAGTTGTCAGTGAGGGTGACATTAGAGAGGTTTAAGGGGTACCAACGAGGGTTGAGGGTCCCACGTGACAACAATAATATTATTAATTTATATTATTATATTATATGTTTAGGGTTAGGGTTAGGGTTAGGCGTAGGGTCAATGATAGAATTAAGGTTAGAGTTACGGTTAGGGTTATTCAATATCATAACTCTAACTTACCCTAACCTTAACCCTATTTCTCATAACTATAATGCTTTTCTATTTTGACTAAATAAATGAATTTTATTTCTATACAAAAAACAAATCAATATGCATTATAGATTTAATATATTAGAATTAATATGTATATATTAAATACTAAAATATTAAATGTTAATATTATATTATATTAAATTATTACAAAATAATAATATTATATTATTATTTTATATACGAAATAATTCTTAATATATTTTAATTAATATATTTATATACTTATATTATTTATTTTTCTTTTGCTAATGAGGGTAGCTAAGCTACATATATCAAAAATTATGAAAAAATAAATTACAAAGTTTTGGACCATAACCCATTACAATAAAAAATTAGGGAAATACTACAACTTGGTAGGAACTTTAATCTATGCTAATATGCCTCTATGGTTACAAAAATCACAAGATTCCACTTCGATCATGAATTTTTCGTAGTTTGACAATTTAGTGCCATATTTGGTGTGGGAGTGAAGTTGCATGTTGAATTTTCCTTCATTTTTGTTCTTTTTCCTTTTCACCACAATCTAATTTCCCACATGTAACCCATTGATCATGGAAAAACCTTTCTTCTTCTAGGGAATTACTTCCCCCCCAAAGAGATAAGATTTCATAATTCTTTATTTGTTCTTCAAATTTTAAATTTAGATTGAGTTTTGTTGTGGTCTTAATGCATTCCCTCATCATGATAGGAGAGATTTCTCCAACCCAAGGAGCTAACATAATTTTTCACATCCCTGGACAACTATCCTTATTTGTATTCTCTTGGGTTGCAAGGATTTTTGCATCTTGGCCAATATTGGAATCATCCTTTTCCACTAAGTAGTGATGGATGATTGTATCTCTCCACTAGGTTGATTGACTCTCCTTCTTTTCTTGAAAATTTTCTCAACAATTTGACTAGTCATGCAACATTGATGATAGTAGAAAGGTAAGCCCTCATAATCCCCCATATTTATCCATCAACCATCAGTAACTAGTTTTGAGGGAGATATCCATCAATAGGTCTTTCGTGATATTGATCTCTACAAGGATACTAGCATATATAGTAAGTAATTTGTTTTATGAGCCTCATCAACAACTAGAATATTTCCCAATGAAATACACATGGCCTCAAAGTAGGAATCAAACCAGAATTGAAGTGGAGAATTCTAGAATCTTACCCAAAATGGAAGGTTTGTAAATGATTCAATGGAAAGGTTGAATGTAAGTTACCATGATTTAATCATGAGAAAATATTTCTCATAGCTTCATTAGTAATTGCAAAGAATTGTGTGGAAATCCTACACATTGTCTAAGGCCACCACAAAGAAACCTCATGCACATGGGTAAATTTGGGTATCGTTATCCAAAATTGGTCTCCATGTCTCTAAAATCCACTTGTGGAACACAAAGAAGCTCAACCAAAACCCTCTAAACCTTCCAATCAAGCTCTTCTCATAATGAAAGGCTCTATTTTTAACATACTCTCGCATTATTTCTTCTCTGAAAGCATTTTGTAGGGGATGTGTTGGAGCACTAGAGGATTGCATTGAGAAATTTTACCTTAGCTTATCTACAACCTATTTGATTGGGAAAATGAATCTAGGATATAGACCACACTCTTCCCAATTGAAGGATTAGAAATGATCTCAAATCTACTTGACTACAAATCCTAATGGGAAGAGTTAGAATGATGGATTAGGATTGTAATCCTTGTTGGGATGAGGTGTGTGATAGATTATTGATTAATTTTTAATGATGCAATGAACTATGTAAACTATAAAAAATGCAATAGTCTATTATCACTTTCAATAGAGTGAATACAAGTAAACAAAATTGAATTCTAAAAATGTCAAGGGCAGACACAAATGCTCTTGAGATATAAATTTGAGCTTGATTTTGTAGGTATAGGGCATAATGTGCCCTAGACTATTTTCCTTTTTTACCAAGCCTTAAAGTATAGGTCTGATGTCACCAACTTGTAGCTTTTTTCTTTTAGGTGTTGTCATGAAAATATTTTTTATTGGTGACAAAATGCAAATTCCATGACTTATCAACTTGTAGGGTTGTAATGTGTGAATGAATAAATATCCTTCAATCTTCCTTCAACTAAATACATATCTATAACCTGCACACATAAAAGGAGAGGAAGGGTTGTGACATATAGGGGCTTTCCTAAGTCAAACCCTGTGTTGGTATTTCTACCCCCACATTGGAAAATTATGATAAAAAGGAGCACATCCTTTGTTTGATAGAGGCTAATTGTTGACCAAGTAATGAATTGATAACCTTTTTGTAACTCACCACTTAAATCTAATATCCTTGATAGAATAAAGTCACACTTATCACCTTTAAAGATCAAGTGCTACTTGACTTAAATTGATTTTATCACCTACAAATGTTAGCAAATGTAAACAAACTACATGTAAATATGAACAAAAACTCACATAACATATAACACGATGCTTGAATGATGAAATGTTATAATAATCTTGATAATTTTGCTCATGAATACTATTGAATGTTCTTAGGATACTCAATTTTCTCAATAGACTTCTTAATTATGCTCCTTAGGATTTCAAATGATAAAATGACTAGTATTTGTATGCACTATAATTCTTCTAATTTTCTAAAATAAAATGCCAATAGCTGACAATTGAAATTAGAAATTCAAATATTAAATTATCGATAGTGAAGTATTCAAATTTGGAGCAAAAAATGTTGCTCTAGGGCACATTAGACTAGATTCTTACTTTTTAGGGATCAAAAGTATCAAGGGAAAAATATTCAATGCATAACTTGATTTCCCATGTTTAATTTTCCAAAGATGTAAATAAAATTGATAATTAATGTGTAATTAGGTCCAAGTACATAGGGGGAGCTAAACCTAATGTGAAATTGTCATGGGTGAAATTTTTTTATGCTACACAACCCACCCAAATCTCCCCATCATGGACTAAGATGGAGCAACAAAGTGGGCCCCCAAACAAGTCTGAGCATCCCACCCAACATCTTCACCCCTCACCTACAACCACCTTATTAGGTTGCACTAGGCATGACCATGCCAAATGCTAGATTCATAGAGTGCCCTAGCTGCGATAGATTGGTGTAGAGATGGCAACGTGGTGATTTTTTTGACATAATACTTATTATTAATATTAGATATATTATATTAATATTAATATTTTAATATTATATTATTCTTATTATTTTTGTTATTAATTTATATTATTATTATTAATATATTGCATTATATATTTTTTTATATTATAATTGTATTATTATATAATTATATATTACTATGATATTGTATTATATTATATTATTATTTTATCAATAATAATTTTTTATAATATTATTTTTATTATATTTAATAAAATGAATTATGATTTAAAGGTAAATGAAGCATATCAATGAAGAAAATAGATTTACTATATAGTAATTTTCTAATAATTATTATGTACTAAAATATATTAAATTTATAAAATTTCTTAATATTTTTCAATAATTATGATATTTTAAAATACATTTAAAATAAATTATCATGTCGTCACAAGGTCTAGTCTCCCAACCGTCCTCGTGTTATCAGGGTGTATTGCGCCAACATCACTTATCATGTGAAAAAGGTTTACTCGATGCACTATAGTTTATGGGGGGCCTACTCAATTTTTGTAATCTAAAAAATAGATAGATTATAAATTTTTATTGAAAATCTTAAAATAATAAAAATTATAAATAAAATTTAAAACTATTGTTCGTAGTCCATTAGGAAGGCTCACGCCCTATAAACAATTATTAATATATTATTTAACATATTTTTTAATATCCACGTCACCATTACACCTACTTCGAATATGAATGCTAGTAATAATTATAATTTACCTTTCCCCATACTTAATTGTGCTAATGCCACTTGTAATCTAATACTATAAAGATAAGAGGGGGGTTTAAGATGCTTCATTATAAGATACTTCCTCGCTATAACGATTCCCATCTACCTTCCTCTCATTTCTTAACTTTGATGAAGTTGTTATAATTCAGCCAGGATTGTTGCGTCCGAAGTGGTGAGTAACCACCCTCACCGGCATTTTCATCAATTTTATCTCCAATTATTGCATTCTTCCTATTATACATAGTATTAGCATAATCAATGGAAAGGAGGATAAAATGATTTCCGATGGAACAAAATCTGATGCGGCAAACAACTCATTCCCTTCCATTCCACAGTGGGAGAAGGTAGGGCCTCCACCATAATAGAGTAGGCAGAGCAGGGTCCCATTATAGATAGGGGAAATCTGTCTGACAGTCAGTTGGAAATGATGGAGAAGACATGGGTTTCTCCTTTCAAAAAGTTGCATGTACAGGGCCCATTGAGCTTCGTCTAAGGAATTAATTAGTTAGTTTAGTTGGACAATGAAATATTTGTGAAGTCCAGTTTATTATTTTACAGGAGCTTAAAGGAGCTTTCCAAAGAACTAATTTACAACGTTTAAAAAAGCAACTGGAAAGAGCCATTTGCAAATCGAAGACGTCAACTACCAACAGCTTTTTCGCATATTATTTTATTATACATTGTTCAAAGGAATGGTCAAAAGATACCTTATGCAACGAAGTCAACTGCAATTGCAAATCTACACTTCTAACACAAATTTGCTTCCATTGAACTTGGTCACTCTTATTGTTGAGTGAATCTTTTAATAACATCCCATCCCATCCTATCGTCTTCAATTATTGGCTCGAACTCCAGTTGTTTCCCACTCGGCTCTACGCGTAAGACCAAGTCGTTTCAGAGAAGATACATATTGTGTCTATCTCAGTCTCTACTACTATATAAAGGGCAAATCAGTTGTCCTTACGACACCGAAAGTAATTGAAGTTGGTCTATTGCAGGCAGCCTGTAATTAAACTTCTTGTTTTCCTATTAAAATAACCATGTCTTCATTGGCAACAGCAACAATGGGTAGTCTTCTCTGTATTGTTTTACTATTGTCTTCCACTGTTATTGTCTACGGGCAAGTTAGCCCGTCATTTTATGCCAAATCATGTCCCCAGGCACTGCCTTTAGTCAGAGCTGCAGTGAGGCAGGCAGTCGCAAGAGAGAGGCGCATGGGTGCATCGTTGCTGCAACTTCATTTCGACGATTGCTTTGTTAATGTAACATTTTCAACCCTAGAATATCAGCTTCATTCATTCATTCTTCAACCTATGGTCTTTTTTAGTACATTAAAAAACCTGAACTTAATTTCACTGGAGAAAAGAGTGCACTTCCGCCAACTCAGTCAGAGGCTCCGAGGTCATAGATAATATAAAGACCCAATTAGAGAGAGTCTGCAGTGGAGTGGTCTTTTGTATTGATATTTTGATCATTTAATGATATTAAGTTTTCACAATTCATATTAAAGTTCAAAATTATTTCTGGATTTTGATTGTGTTAAAATTTTTTGCATCAACGTTTTAGATCACATTCTGTGATCCATCATCAGGATGGTAGAAAGCAAGAGGAAAGTAAAAATCACTTTTTTTATTCTCCTCTTGTTCTCTACCATCTGATGATCAAAAAATTTTAACACAATCAAATCTAGAAACAATTTTGAATTTTGATTATTACTTAAATGCTGCAGCGAATCAGTTGTCCAGGTACTCGTTTTTTCTCAAATTCTGTTCGCAGCTGGACCTTGATGATTAGTTATTGATGGTCCTTATGAATGAATATAAATCGGCATGATTGTGACTTGCAAATTAATTTCGTCTCTATGTATGGTAGTTGTGAGGTCAATCGTGGACTGTGAGCTTTGGTAGGAGAGACTCGAGTACTGCCGTTAAGAGCGATACGAATGCAAATATTCCAAGTCCATTTTGAAGCATTCCTAGTCTCATCTCAGCATTTCAAGCTCCAGGACTCTCTGCTCGGGACATGATTGCCCTTTCAGGTAAGCAATACAAAAGCTTTCTTTCGCCTTTTAGTGAAGCACTTGCAGGAAGTAAATATGATAGCTAACTTGGCGTATTTCTGTGGTTTTGATCAGGCGCTCATACAGTAAGGTCAAGCGCAATGCTCTCTTTTCCGAACTCTGATCTACAACGAATCCAATATCAATGGCGCATTCGCTACTTTTCACAAGGCAACGTGCCCGAGCAGCAGTGGCAGTGGCGATAGCAATCTCTGTCCTTTAGACGTGGGCACACCTAATTTCTTTGACAAACTACTACGAAAACCTCAGAACACAGAGAGGACTTTTACACTCTGATCAGGTTTTTTTAAATGGCGGCTCCGGAGATGCTCTTGTTACTACATACAGTATTAATAAGTTTACCTTCTTTCCAGATTTCGCAACGCCTATGGTGAATATGGGAAACATCAAGCCTCTTACCGCGAGCAACGAAGAGATTCAAAAAAATTATAGGATCCCCATTTAACCGCAACAACTTTTATCTGTAATTGTTTGACAACTTCGTAGAGTAAATAGTCCAATAGGGAATTAGGCGGCCCAAATTACAAAATATCATGATTTTTATGTCGAAGGCATGATTTGAGTTTCACGAACTTATTTTGTCTGTGAACGATTGAAAAGCCTCAAGAGGCCTTGCAAATCGGTTAAACGTAGTACTTTCACCTCCACTTTTTACTGCTCTCTTGCCGCTATTGGTTCCATTCCTCCTATCTCTTCCACGCTGGTATTGACCTTTCACTCCAATTTGGCTTTCGCGAGGGTTTTATAGTATGTTTATTAAAATCAAAATTAGGTTTTAACATTATGGCATCCTTTATCCTATGTAGTTAAGGATATATTTGTTAAGGATATATTAGCATAATTATTATATAATGTAAATTTTAAATTTTATATAATAAAAAAATAACTAGCGATTGCATTTTTTGTGTGCAATTGGGTACGCCGAATTTTTGGTTGGAATTGATAACATTTTTTGTTTATATGAAAAGGTAGAAATGGAAATAATTTGATGCAACCGATTGTTTACCTTAAAGGATTATGTTTAGATATATTGTTTGAAATGGATCAGCCTTAGTAAACTTGAAAAATATAATTAAGAATAGTAGTTTGCATATAATGTATTGCAATCCTTTCCTCATTTCACGCATCATCGCATCCATAAAAAATGTTCCATCAAAGAAAGGGGAAAATGAAGAAAAATGGACTAATAGTAGAAGTAAAATATTAGGGATTTTGTGTAGACATATGAGTTGTAACATAAGAATTTGTTTGTAAGTTATTAAAATAAAATATTTGAAAAATTAAATGGAATTGCTTTTATAGAAAGGATCAAATTTAGTCATCATTAGATTGAAATTTGAACCATACACATGTTTGTAGTGACATGTTGTTACATAATGATGAAAGATGTACCATTTATAGTTTTAAAACACTTTGTAAATACTACACATTGTACCTATTTTCTAATAAACACAGTAGTTGTATTTATATGGTTGATTTATTAAAGATATCACATTTCCACAATCCATATTGATTATTGCTAGATGGCTTCTGGATTTGATTGTGTAAGAGTTTTTGCATCAACGTTTCAGATCACACTCCGTGATCCATCATCAGGATAGTTGAGAGCTCAAGGAAAAAATGATAAGTTGCAGACCAAGAACTAACTAAAAAGACCAAGGGGAGGGATGAGGGGCACATCAAACGAAAAACAGGAAGCTATCAAATAGTCTCCTAGGGCCAATAAGATAAAAAGAACCAAGAGAAAAAAAGAAAAAATTAGAAGAAAACAAAAGGAAATAAAAAAGTTGCCCAAACAATAGAAATTTCTAAATTCTTTATTAAAAGAAAAAAACACACTAGAAATTTGAAGGGACCACTAAAGAGAGACAAATAAAAAATAAAAAATAAAACCCCTACAATAAGAGACAAATGAAATTAGAATATATATATATATATATAGAGAGAGAGAGAGAGATAGAGAGAGAGAGAGAGAAAAGCTTAAATAAATAGGTAAATACTGCATAAGTACTATTAATTTATAAGAGACAAAAGAAGTAAGGAATATATATATTATTATATACATTGAATAAATGTAGCCCACATATTATCCTAGAAACAAATAAAAACCCCTACAATAAGAGACAAGTGAAATTGGAATATATATATATATATATATATAGAGAGAGAGAGAGAGAGAGAGAGAGAAAAGCTTAAATAAATAAATAAATAATGCATAACTACTATTTATTTATAAGAAACAAAAGAAGTTGGGAATATATAAATTGTTATATACCACTCAAAATATAATTCAACAATTGAAAAAAACAAAGAAAAATAATTATATAAACCAATGAAAAAACACATTAAACACGTATATATATATATATATGTATATATACATACACACACACACACACACACCCACACACACACAAATATAAATATAAGTATATATATAAATATATATAAAAGAAACACACACACACACACACACACACACACATATATATATATATATATATATATATATGTATATATATAATATATATAAAAGAACAAAAGAAATTAGAAATATGTATAGTAATAGATATCAAAGTGAAAATAAATAAACAATAGAATAAATAAATAATGTGTATTATTTGTAAATATCAATGAAAAACACACACCGATAAAGAGTAAAGGACTAAACACCCAACAAGGTTTAAAAGAAACACTAGGGAGAAAAAATAGAAAGGAATAAAGAACTTGAAAGATTAAATAAAATAAGAAAATGAACAAGTGAAAAAAGGAAGGCTAGAAAGAAGGTTAAAAAAGCAAAAAAATAACCAAGTTACAACATGGAAATAATTTAAAAGAGAAGGAAGGACAATGATTCAAAGAATACAATTGAGAACAATCAAAAAAGAGGGTAAAAACAAGCACACGAAAAAACCACAAACCTTCCTATGAAAGAGGGAAAGGCACACCAACTAGAATGAAGGAAAGAAAAGAAAAAGGCCAAAAATAAGACCAAGACACCCACAAAAGGAACGGGGAAAACACAAAGAAAGGGACGAGAAGATGCCCTAAAAGGAAAACAGAGAAGGGGGGGGGTGTTTGGGGCAGAAAGGGAAGGATAGAGCCGAGGTGAAAGGACTAATGAGGGGTGGGCAATTGACGGGTTCTTATGTTAGCTAACATAGGGTGCCAAGAAGGACTCAACCTCCACCCTTCATCACGATTGAGGTTCAATGGGTGATTGTTGATTTCAATGGCTTCTTTGAGTTTTCTCTTGAAGAAATTGTCCTCTTTGAACAAGATTTTGGTGTTTTCCAAACATATATGGTGTTTGGTAGCAGAGGAGTGGTCGGCAAGGGCAGATTTGACAACACGCTCATGTCTAATGTCAGCACTATGCTCTTTGATTCTGGTGCTAAATGAGCGGCCAGTTTCCCCTATATAAGGAGTGCCACATGAGCAAACAACCTTATAAACTCCTGAGTTGAGGAAGATGTCCTTGGAGTCTTTGAGGGATGGGATACGATTTCTTAAGGTTGTAAAGGGCTTGAATGCACAATGGAGGCCTTTTTTAAGGAGGATCTTAGAGATTTTTTGGGATATTCCCTCAATATAAGGAAGGGATGCCCCTGGGAGATCACGGTGATGGTTAGGTTTGGAGAAGGAAAGGAAACTCACCTTAGCTTGGTTGAAGGCTCTAGATATTTGCTTGCTTGAGTACCCATTCAATTTGAAAACTTGGCGCAAATGGGTCAACTCAAGATTCAAGTTTTCTTCATCACAAATCTTGTGGGCTCTTAATGCTAGGGTTTTAAGGACCCCACTTTTTTGGCAAGGGTGGTGATGAGAAGAAGAATGGAGGTAGAGATCAGTGTGGGTGGCCTTGCGAAAGACACGTCTACCAAGGGAACCATCTGGATTTTTGAGAAGCAAGATGTCAAGGAAGGGGAGTTGGTTGTTTGATTCAATCTCCTTGGTGAAAGAAATACAAGGAGCTAATCTGTTGAGGTGGGCATGGAATTCTTCCAATTTTTCCAAGCCATGAGGCCAACAAACATTGGTGTCATCAACATAGCACTTCCACCACTTTGGTTTGAGCGGGAAGGAGTGAAGAGCCATTTCTTCGAAGTGCTCCATGTAAAGATTTGCAATGACAGGAGAAAGGGGAGAGCCCATGGCCACACCATCAACTTGCTCATAGATAACACCTTGGAAGGAGAAAAAAGTGGATCTTAAGCATAATTCGACCAAAGTGGCAACCTCCTCACTAGTTTTACGTTTGACAATTTCAATGGAGTCAGGTAAAGGGACTTTGGTGAAAAGAGAGACTACATCAAAAATCACCAGAATATCACTGCTCTCTAATCTTTTTTCTTTGACAAATTGGATGAAATGAGAAGAATTTTTGATGAAGGATTCAGTATTTCCTATGTGAGGAGTTAAAAGCTTGGAAAGGAAAGACGCAAGATTATAAGTTGGGGATCCCATGGAGTCAACAATGGGTCTCAAAGGGATACCGGCTTTATGAATTTTTGGCATGCCGTAAATGCGTGGGGTTACTTCCTTGCTTGGTGTGAGCTGCTTTTTGGTTGTCTCATCAAAAGAGGAGAGAGCCACCAAGGACTTGACTCTTTTGCAAATTTTGGAGCAAGGATTGTGAGAAAGGGTTTTGTAGCTATTAGTATCAGAAAGGAGAGCAAGCATTTTAGCAATATAGTCTTGCTTGTTCATAACAACAAGGGCATTACCTTTATCCGCTTTGGAGAGGAAAATATCCTTATTGTTTAATAATTTATTGAAGGCATGCAACTCGGCTTTTGGGATGTTACGTCTAGGAGGTTTGGCATGCCTTAAGGCTACAGCACAATCTTGCCTCACTTCCTCGGCAACATCCATAGGAAGAGACCAGATGGCATTTTCAATTTCAACAAGGAAGTCTATATGCGGGATATCACGAGGAGAGATAGCAAATCCTATCGCTCTTTTTAGAACTTTGATGGCCAGGGGATCTAAGTTAGTGGTGGAAATATTTACCACTAACTTAGAATCCCAATCATGAATCAGAGTCTAATTGAGGGAGTCGGGGGGTTTGCGAGAAATACAAGAAGTTTGGAGAGAAGAATGCGGAGGAGGACAGACATTCTGGGCCAATGATAAGGGGGAACAAAGCTAATGGGATGGGGTCGACTGGAAAATACGACTGGCACGGGGAGCACAGGAGGAGACCGCTGAATGGGGAGAATGGGTCGCAACATTTATGAGAGGCAGGTTCTGGGAGACGAATGAACGTTGAGGAGAGGAGGCTGAGGTAGGAGAAATAGGTCTACAAGTTATGAGGGGAAGGGCTCGAGGGAATGCCCGATCCAATGAATGGCTTTCATCATCATTAATGCAACGGTCAGTAAGAAGGGGAAGAGAAACGTCGGCCAAGGAGGAGGACGTACCTATAGCCGTTGGGAACAAGTCGTTGCTTGAAGGACGGGGTTGGAAAGCCGAGTTCTCACCGGACTGGTTCAGCTGAGGTGAAATTCTCTACAAATTGTTTCCTGTTGTCTTCACTGGCAACGAAATTGCCTTTTCCTCGTGTGAAGACAGAGAGGAGAAGTGAGAGGCAACAACGAGACCACGAGCTAGAGTGAAATGATGCCGCGAACTCTTCTTGAACTGATTCTACAAAATCTGGGAAGGAGGGCGACTGATGGGCGCTCTGTTATCTGCTGCCCGCCGTGACAACGGTTTGATTGCATTCATTCCCACACTTTCACATAAAGAAGTTTCCATACGCAGTTGAGAGATTTTTGCCTCATATGAGACCTGAGAGGAGAATGGGGAATGGAATACATGAAGGAAAGGAGAGATCAAATGGTGAGAAGAGAAAGAGCGAGTGGAGGAAGGAGAATGAGGAGATGGGTTATGTGGAGGAGAGACCACAGGAAAGGTGGGAAGTGAAGGTGGAGAATTAGCGGAGCGAGATTTCCGCTGCAGAGCAAAAAACTTTTTCTTTTGCCTTCTAATGCATTCTTGCTGTCTGCCAATGGCTCTGGCCTAGGATGAGATATCCAACTGAATCCAAAGATCAGGACGAAGCGAATTAGCGATCTCAAGGTGCAAGGGGAGAAGTCTCGAGTTGAGAAGATTGATCGATGATCTGAGAGATTTTATGGTTGACCTGAGAAGCGACAAGCCCGCTTTGATGAAAATGTGCTTTGTGCTGAAGCTCCAAAGGTGGTGGGTGACTCTGGCAAAGGAGGGGATGAGTCTGGAATCTCTGCATCTTTTTAGAAATGCAAGGTCTGCAACCTTCTTTGCAAGTTTGATCCTTAGCAACTCAAATTGCTTTGATTTAAAACACAGTTCCCTCCCATGAAGGGTATCAATTAAAGATATCACATTTCCACAATCCATATTGATTATTGCTAGATGGCTTCTGGATTTGATTGTGTAAGAGTTTTTACATCAACGTTTCGGATCACACTCCGTGATCCATCATCAGGATAGTTGAGAGCTCAAGGAAAAAATGATAAGTTACAGACCAAGAACTAACTAAAAAGACCAAGGGGAGGGATGAGGGGCACATCAAACGAAAAACAAGAAGCTATCAAATAGTCTCCTAGGGCCAATAAGATAAAAAGAACCAAGAGAAAAAAAGAAAAAATTAGAAGAAAACAAAAGGAAATAAAAAAGTTGCCCAAACAATAGAAATTTCTAAATTCTTTATTAAAAGAAAAAAACACACTAGAAATTTGAAGGGACCACTAAAGAGAGACAAATAAAAAATAAAAAATAAAACCCCTACAATAAGAGACAAATGAAATTAGAATATATATATATATATATAGAGAGAGAGAGAGAGATAGAGAGAGAGAGAGAGAAAAGCTTAAATAAATAGGTAAATACTGCATAAGTACTATTAATTTATAAGAGACAAAAGAAGTAAGGAATATATATATTATTATATACATTGAATAAATGTAGCCCACATATTATCCTAGAAACAAATAAAAACCCCTACAATAAGAGACAAGTGAAATTGGAATATATATATATATATATATATAGAGAGAGAGAGAGAGAGAGAGAGAGAAAAGCTTAAATAAATAAATAAATAATGCATAACTACTATTTATTTATAAGAAACAAAAGAAGTTGGGAATATATAAATTGTTATATACCACTCAAAATATAATTCAACAATTGAAAAAAACAAAGAAAAATAATTATATAAACCAATGAAAAAACACATTAAACACACACACATATATATATATATATATATATATATATGTATATATACATATATACACACACACACACCCACACACACACAAATATAAATATAAGTATATATATAAATATATATAAAAGAAACACACACACACACACACCCACATATATATATATATATGTATATATATAAATATATATAAAAGAACAAAAGAAATTAGAAATATGTATAGTAATAGATATCAAAGTGAAAATAAATAAACAATAGAATAAATAAATAATGTGTATTATTTGTAAATATCAATGAAAAACACACACCGATAAAGAGTAAAGGACTAAACACCCAACAAGGTTTAAAAGAAACACTAGGGAGAAAAAATAGAAAGGAAAAAAGAACTTGAAAGATTAAATAAAATAAGAAAATGAACAAGTGAAAAAAGGAAGGCTAGAAAGAAGGTTAAAAAAGGAAAAAAATAACCAAGTTACAAAATGGAAATAATTTAAAAGAGAAGGAAGGATAATGATTCAAAGAATACAATTGAGAACAATCAAAAAAGAGGGTAAAAACAAGCACACGAAAAAACCACAAACCTTCCTATGAAAGAGGGAAAGGCACACCAAATAGAACGAAGCAAAGAAAAGAAAAAGGCCAAAAATAAGACCAAGACACCCACAAAAGGAATGGGGAAAACACAAAGAAAGGGATGAGAAGATGCCCTAAAAGGAAAATAGAGAAGGGGGGGGGTGTTTGGGGTAGAAAGGGAAGGATAGAGCCAAGGTGAAAGGACTAATGAGGGGTGGGCAATTGATGGGTTCTTAGGTTAGCTAACATAGGGTGCCAAGAAGGACTCAACCTCCACCCTTCATCACGATTGAGGTTCAATCGGTGATTGTTGATTTCAATGGCTTCTTTGAGTTTTCTCTTGAAGAAATTGTCCTCTTTGAACAAGATTTTGGTGTTTTCCAAACATAATGGAAATGAAAAAACATATTTTGGATAGGTTGGTGGCTAACTTTAACTTCAAAAGTCTTTGGTATGTTGGGCTATGGAGGTGGAAGCTTTGGAATGGTAACAACCAATACTCCATTTTGGCAGCTGGTAGAAGTGGCCTCTATATTGCAGTTGTCAGGAAAGGTAAATTTACGTAGAGATTTGCCGACCATGAGCTCCATATGGATAATTTTGCATTGTCCTCCTTTTCCCTTGTTTGTTCTCCACTTATTGTCATTATATTGTCATCCTCTAGTTGAACCTAATTATTGTCAAACAAAAAGCATCTGATTTGTTACTCTAACAGTTGGCAAGTGATTTGATTCTTATCCATACTCGAATTGAAGAGAAAATGAGGGTTTGAGAGCTTTAGAAGGGAAATACCTTGATGTCGTTGTTTTTAAGGCCTGGCATGTCTATTATGAAGACATAAGAGTTGGGAAACTCTTTGATATCAACAGGTGTGGAAGTCATGGCCTTGCTTTCTAGATTATATTTGCTTGTTGAGTGGGGACTCCTAGAAGCTAGTGATGTCTTCTCACGGTTCTGCATATTTGTTAACTTTCATAAGCATTTCCTTCAAAAAAATTGAAATGATAAATTAACTATAAATGCAAAGGAGGGCATTTACATTTATGATGTCAAATTTATTCAAAGAAAATAATATTTCAGTATGGTAGTCAAATCTAATCAAAGGATGTCAGAAGACCCTTTTTTGCACGTAAGGGAGCAATAATTCCATATGGGATGTGCAAAGAATGGATGTAGCTGAATACATTGATATAGTGATAATATTTTATTTCCAAAAAAAGTAAAAGAGTCATATAATTTAGAAGAACTAAAGAATATCAAATTTGGTACTAAAGTAAATTAGAAAAAGACGTGCTCCATCTCTTTTCACAGTTTTGCATTCTTGTTAAATATCTTCACTTGTGTAAATGAGCAATGGGAGGAGTGTGTAGGTAAGGAAGAAGAAAAATACATTTTTGAAGATAGTAACAATAGTAATAGTTGGTATTGTAGTAAAAAAAAAAGTGGCATACCTGTAGTAGTTGAGATTCCCTTTAATTGTATTAGTTGTTTGAATTTGACAATGCTTGCAAACGAATCTCTTCGTTTATTCTGTGAGCAACATATGGGATTTGTTGAATGCATGCATATTGTTGGAATGAGAAGGTTGGGTGGATGCGAAGGCTTTGTAGGTCTGGAATTCTGGAAATAGCTGTAAATGTCAGTCCTTGTCGATCTATGTTGCCAATGTCCACAATGGCCCTCAGAAGCGTAAGTCCTTGTGATTTGTGTATTGTCAATGCCTATGCCATTTTAAGAGGAATTTGATAGCGAAGTCCTCAGCTGAGCGGTGTTATTGGAACATATGTCAGATTGATATGGTCCCAAGGTGGTCCAAGGTAATTCTTGAAATGAACAACAACAAATAATGGCAATTGAGGTGGTTTGTCACCTTGATTGTATACAATAGCTTTTACCTAACCAAGTGCACCATTCATGAGACCTGTGTCAACCCAAATATTTGAACATAACATGAACTCCTGGCCAATAGCTAAGAAATTTTGAGCTTGAAGTTTTTCTTCATCAAGATTTATGTATGTTGACCCTGTTAGTTGCTCTGCAATGGAAAGTGCAATAGGTGTTGCCAAAGAAAACAACATACGTTTGTTGTGTAGTGAGACTAATTCATTTGTTGCAAAAAGATGCTTGATGTGCCAGACAAGAAAAAGAGTTTCTGTAGAATTAAGCGATGAACTTGAACATGACATTAGAATTTCCCAGTCTTCTTTTGTAGGATTTGCATTACATAGATTGTGGAGAAGTGTACGAAAAGCAATCTGGGAAGGATCATTACCAAGTTGTTGAAATATTCTTATCAAAGTCACCACTGTTGTGAAGCTATGTCATAGAGTCCCACCATAGGAGGTAGAAGCATACATGGGGATATCTTTAACAGGTGGAAATTGGCCCAAGTCACCAAATAGTATGATTGAACGCTCTCCAAAGGGCAAGTGGTTGTGGCTAGGGAATGCTTCTTGTAGTTGCATGTCAATTCGTTCTAGTAACTTGGGACCAAGGAAGCTCATCTCATCAATTAAAATGTACCTAATAAAGTGCATACTCTCTTGGAATGTTGCAAGTGTTTGCCCTTGTAGGGGGGGCATTTCTTTTATTGGAATACGAAGAGAAAAATGGATTGTTGAAGCTTGAATATTGAATGCTACAACACCTGTAGGTGCAAGAAGTAGTAATGGTGTTTGGTGAATTGGAGCTGAGCTCATGAAAGCATGCCTTATTTGTTTAATGAGATGTGACTTTCCAGTTCCCACTGTTCCTTGAACAATTAGCTTGAGTGGGGGTTGCAATGGAAGTGTGCTTAGGTGGGAGCAAATTATATCAAATGCTTTTTGTTGCTAAGTAGAGAAAGTAGTATGGATGTGTTCATGGAGAGCATGGTGCACTTGAAAGGTTGATCTATTATAGTCTATGAAAGTAGTAGCAAAATGCATTTGTATTGGGGTCAGGTTGGATTGTTGCCATTCATGGTGAATGTGAATTTCATGGTGACCAAGCATGTTTAGTGCATCAAGTTGTATTGGAAGGTTTGGGTGAAAACTTGAGAGAACCTGCCACTCTTCTAGGCTGTGGCCTTGTAAGGAATGGTCAACACTTGAGTTGTTGCTTGCATTTGATGCTTCTGTGGGAGTTGGAAGTGTGCGATGTACATGCCTTGCCCTGTATGTAGAAGAAAAACTCTCCCATTGCGATATAATTTGATGTTCAGAGGACCTAAAATCAGCGTCAATGTTGTGAAAGGGGTGGTATAAAATAAGTTCACTCCAACAAAATTCATGAAAGCTTTTGTCATTTCTTGTAGGGATGGTAGTGAACCTAGGTGAGACACGAACAATTGCTTTATGAGGGTGTTGATTCCATTGTTCATTTTTTTGGGAGGCTCTAAAGGTCCACTTTTGGGTTAGTTCAATGAGTGGCATTGCGTCTAGATGAATTGGGCGGGCCATGTATGCCTCAATGTATGTAGGTGTTCTGGTAACTGATGTGGGTGAGATTGAGACACATTGAAATTTATGGTGGTTAACATTCAAAGACACAAATGTTCTACTGTATATGGAGAGGGGTAATTTTAGTAGAAGGTGGCAAATTTCTTTGGCACTAATATCACAATCCACTAGGCTATCAGTAAGAAATTTATGAAAAGTGATTGGGGCTGGCAATTCTAACTTTAAGTTTGTGGAGATGTGAGATAACATGGTATGGTATGAGTCTAATTTGTGTTCAGTTTTTTGTAGCATATTTGGCAATATATTTGAGGACAACAACAATTGATAATACAGGTTGGTAGTCTACATTAGCCCTCCAGATAGATAGGATAGATGGGTTGTGAAGGTTCAACCGATCATCATTATGAGCTGGTGTATGCTTAGGATAACCAGTCTCATCATTTGCAAGAGTTGACTTATCTTGCATGGACCATGGTGCTTTGTAGTGACATACAATAGTTGGCCCTTTCTTTCTGAGGCATGTTAGAAAATTACACTTTTTGTGTCGTTCAACACGATTGACTAACTCACAATAGTCTGTTGAGGGCTCACATGACAATATCCTTGTTGTGTCTAGCAAGCATGGATCATCACGAATAGAGCGATGAATTGGTTGGCCTCTCAATTGGAGGCTACGTGGATTCCAAGCGGAGACATATCTATCTATGTAATCAAGTGAATTTTGTATAGATTGAATGTTATTCCATTCTAATCTACCAAAATTAGGAGCTTGTGCAAGCCATAGAAAACCATGAATGTGTGCAGATTCTCTTTGTTGCCATTCATACCTATGAAAAGATGATATTTAGAAAACTATTAAGGTAAGAGTTTTTTTTTTAAAGTGGAGTGATGATTTATAGTAAATAATGAAAGTATGCATGTATTTTGAAGATTGAGAAAGAAAGGGTTTACCTATACCAATATTCATATGCACCAAGAAATTTTTCTAAGACCTCTTCCCAAAATGCAGTAAACCTGTGGTGCATGTAGACAGTGATGAGATGTGGATTTTGTACAATGTTATTGATCCTCCATCTAGAAGCCATGGAAGGATTTGTAGGAGGCTTGGTTGGCATGATGGCATGCAAGTCTGGCCATTTAGTATCTGCAGCACTCAGTGTGAAGAAGAGTGACGGGCAACCAATTTGAATGATCATGTCTGAAAGTTCCCCTCGACATTGGGTCCAAAATGGATTTATTCCATGAATGGTTGAGCTAAATCGCATGAGATGATCTGCAAGTTTGTCATATAGCATGTCCTTTAATCTTTGGCGCAAGTCGTAGATTGTTGAGGGAAGACAACCATCAAGATTTTTGTTGACAAATACAGAGGAGGTTGCTTGGCTATGGTGGTGCATAATGATATTTAGAATGAAGTACCTAAACCGAGGGTGTTGCCCAAACCGTTGATCATGGTATCATATAATTTGGAGAGCATATTCATGTAGTTTAATTTATTTGATGTGTTGTTGCTTGAATGCAGCTTTTCCATTTGGAAACAAAGTGGGGAATGCCATAGAAAATAATCCTTCAGTGGTGTATTCATTTACAGGAGTTGGAGAAATGGACGGCCATGCAATGGTTGGTGTTGGTCATCCTACACCTAGTTGTAGCAAAGAGTGTACCTCTTTGACCTCTGTATGTGCATGTGGGAGATTCGCCACAAAGGATGTTGTCGACAACATGTCGTGTTCAGTAGGGTCATATTCGGTGTTGCTTGTTTCATTGAAGTTTGCATTTGTGGTAGTAGGATTTGAAGATGTTGCAAAAGTAAGGTTTGAGACATTAGTACAACACTTTGGAAAATTTGATAATGCAAGCTCATCTATTTGGACATCCTTGTAGTATGGTTCATTGCATATCTTATATTTAAGTGCCTCGTGGACATGACCTCTACTCACAAGGAAGCTATATGGTTGTTGGTCGATATTTTCCATGTTTACAATTAGAATATCAAGGTCAGTAATATGCCTAGGCAAATAGGATGCAATTGCAAATATATCTTGCAGAATGCTGATAGTGTGGCCACTATATTTTAGTTGGCCCCCCTTGCATAGGTAACTTGGATTATTGGGCTAACTCTTGCTATTAGCATTTCCTCAATTTGGGATAGAATTTGTAAACATACAGGTTGCTCACCAGGGTCCATTTTGTTCCACTTTGAGAACCAATGGTCATTCTTTTCAGATATGCATCTAGAACAAGTTGTGAGTCCATTTGTTTGCCTAGTTTGGATTCTTGGATATCTCTCCAAGTTAGATAGCTTGTCAAAAATATCAACTTGTTAGATTGTTTGCCTAGTTTTGATTCTTGGATATCTCTCCATGCAAACCATACAAGTTGATATTTTTGACAAGCTATCTAACTTTGATAAGAAGTTATTTCTAGCATAGAAATACTCTTGGGAGAAAAGTGGCGAAGGGTGCATTTCGATATCTTAGGGAGGATGAACTATATTTTGTGGGGGAGGTGCAATACTTTGTAGGATGGGTACAGTAAGAGGTGGATAGAATGTAGATGTCGAGGCTCTAGAAACAATATTTTGATTGACCTCATGTCTTCATTTGTTAATATCATCTTTCCTTGCATGGTATTGTTTTCATTTCAATGCATTTTGGCGAGAGCGTATTTGTTGCAATCTTTCATTTTCTACCTCCATAATAGCAAATGCTGATGGTAAAATGAATGAACTAGAATTGTGAGAGATAATAAGTATAATATACAAGATACATATATACAAATTTGTACATAGAAATTTTAATGTACATAAAGCTATAAAAAAATATGGACAGTGTTAATTCAAATATGTTCTTTTCATTTAAATTTGAGAAAAACCATGATCAAAGTGACAAGGAAGGAAAATGTAGGAAAATATTTGTATATGTGTGATTATGCAATGTTTTTGATAACAAAATAAAATTCTTTTTCATTTGCTGATAAACTTTACATATATGGGTACGTGGAGTTTATAATATTGCTAAGAGAGAAGTGCAACATTTAAATTTTCTTAATGGCAGTAATAACAATGCTTTGTGTCTCCTATCCACCAAAGGGAATCACTTGGATGCTCAAATCAATGTAATATTGGCTACCAATAATATGGTCCAAAATATCTTTAGTGGTATTTGGTTTAGAAAGTAGTAGCTGAAAATCCTCTGTGGCAACACCAATTAATGAATTTGTTGGACCTTCAAATGCAGAAACTTTGAGGAGCTCACCACTTGCATCTTTCAACTCCACTTTGAGCATGTAGCTAAAGTCACATTTAAGGAGATATTTACAACACCTTGGGCAACAAAATGTAGTAGGGGAAGTTTGCAAAACCTTCTTTTTACACTTTTTATTGTCCACCAATAGAGGACATGAAAGGTAATAGAAGGTGTCAAGGTCCAGATTTGAAATGGAGGCCTTTATGCAAACTTTTTTCTTTTCAAGCATGCTTTTATCTTTTAGAGATGAGATATTGACTGGATTGGAAAATTGTATGGGAGAAAGTTGTTTATTTGACAAGGAAGTAAAGGGCTTGGCAATATCTGTAGTGGCATACCATGTTTGTAAGGCTGAGGTCTCTGCTAAATTTGGGTTAATTTGAACTTTAGTTGGGAAAATAGTGTCAAGACCTCTTTGACACCATGTGGTAATACTTCCCAATTTAATCAAAATTACATAAGGATTTGGTTGTACAAGTATATCAAAAATTTGTATCCCATCAATATAGCAATGATGACCCAGTGTAACATCTATGGTACAAGCTGACATATCAACAATTGTATTAGTGCATTTAATTGTCTTTGTACCATCTCTTTTATGAATAGTTGATGTAGGGGAGATAGCTACAAGGGTCCAATGACATCGACAAGGGAATTGATAGGAAACAAGGACAATGATTGGATAATTTTAAAGTGGAAAGTATGTGTGGGTATTGTGGAGTTCAAGGATGTGGATGCAATGACAGTTGATGAGCTATGCAAAATTATTTTATACGGATGTCTGGAGCTACTATATTTTGTGTTTGTAACTTTGATGCATCCATTGGAGATGACATAAAGACTATCAGAGTTAATAGCATGGTAAAACTCTCCAACTTGTTCGTTGAAACAAGAAATATGAATTTCAGAGCCTGCCATGTCTATGAAATCAAAACCAAAAACTTTTCCATCATCTCTAGCATTTTTATATTTGTGAATTGATGATTTCATCAAGCCTCGACCCTCAATGGTCCAATACTTATGGTTGGGAGTTAACATTTTTATGGGAATTGGATTAAAAGGGGATATACTCTTCTGACTTTGAGGCTCAACATCTTCTTCAAATGAATCATTTGTAGATTGAGAGGATCCCAGTGGGGCTTGAGTGCTACTTGATGGGAGGGAGCTTCTAGATTGTAGGAGAGGAGTTAGAGTACCAATAATTGGTGCATGCTTTGAAATTAATTCAAAGTTTTCAATAATGATAGCCCTACAATTTTGCAAAGTGAAACATTTAGTAAGAGAATGCAGGGCGAAAATTTAAAGAAGGAAAAGTTTGTGGGAGTATGTTCACGTACGTGAATTTGTGAAACAACTTTGAGTTATATTGTTTAAGTAGGACAATAGAACCTTTTACTAGAGCCTCCTCCAACACAAGATCATTAAATTGGGTAGGAAGTAAAGCATGATGGGAATGCAAACCATCAGAATGTTCAACATGGTATTTGAGAAGTTTAGACTAAGCCCGCTGAATGGAGTTGATGGGTGCAACTTTCAAAACAGGGATCAAAGCAGAGATGCCTGCAAGAATATCGGCAATGGCATTTGTAGTCAATGTTGCCATCATTTTGTTCGTACTTAGTGTACTAAATGCACCTACCAGTATTTTGAAATGTGATAAAATTAGGTTTTTGAAAATTGGAATTTTGTTAGCAATAAGTTTGGAACCAAATTGAAAAATGCTAATTTGTGAATGCAGATAATGTAAATTTTCCACAAAAGAGTGAACTTTGTGGAAAATAGGATGTAAGTTTGTACAATTTTGGAAAATACTATTTTTGTTTTTGAAAAATTTCAAGACTATGTGTTGTGATTGTTTTCTTTTTTTGTAGAACTACAACAAATTTTCAACTTATTATGAAGGCAAATTTTCAAATAAATTTGTAGATCGTAAAGAGTTGTATATAAATAAAAGAGAGTCATTGTAAATGTATAGATGTAGGAAGACAAAGTTTTAAAAGGTGCATGGAGAGTATGCAATACAATTTAAACAATGAAGATGCTCAAAGATAGTGAGTTAGAGACATACCTATAGATAGCACCTCTTTATGTAGTAGTCACAAGGATTGGAAGATTTGAAATAAACTTTTTCCTGTGGATAACGAAGAACTTGAGAAAACCAATCCAAAATAAGTGCCATTTTGAATGCAAATAAAAATTACATTCTAATATTGCAAAGGCTTGAAGTTGGAAGTAAATAAATGGTGTAATTTAAGAAGGTTACAAATGTGCTCTTTTATGTCATATAACGATTTATCTATTGTTATTAGATGACATAGATTCTATTGAATATAGTATCTGATTTGCATAATAGAAAATCTTTTAGGAACTTAAGGAATGCAGTTTTACTACAAGTAACATAACCTTGTTCATTGCACTAGGAAAGTAATACTTATTGTAGAAAATTTAAGAATGTTACAAAAGTGGTCTTTTATTTCATATACTGTAATAAAAATTCATAGAGTGTACAAGCCAAATTATGAGAGATAAGTATGAATACTATTGCATATGTATTACATCATGTACAAAAAATGATTTATCTACAGTTATTAGAGGACATAGATTCTATTAAATATAGTATCTGATTTACATAGTAAACAACCTTTAGGAACTTAAGGAATGTATTTTTACTATGAGGAACACAACGTTGTTCGCTGCACTAGGAAAGTAAGACTTATTGTAGGAGCCTCATGCAAAAAGGTAGGATAGTAGTCATAGTTTCGAATACTTGTAAGCGCATTACAAAAGTGAACTATATACATATTTGAAGAATAAAAGTTTTTCATGCACAATCTATATAGTTTTGGAAAGCATGTTTTATGTACGAAGCACCACCCATTCTGTAAACCTCATTAGCATGCATCTCTTTCAAGAAAGTACAAAATGTGGCAAGTGTGTCGTACATTTCATGGAACTCTTGTAGTGTCCCTTCCATTGCCTGCACTTCGAAGCCCTTGACAGTATGTACATTTCTAACAATTGTTTGTATTGTGTTCAAATTGTCAAAACAATTGACATGGATATCATTTGATAGATCCACAACATTTGTAGAAGATCTATCCCAATTGGTTGAAAGAGGTGAACCAATTGGAATTTCAAGGAAGCTGTCACTATCTGATATTTTAATTATATCAGTATGTTGATTGGGGAGTGCCATTCCTGGATGAAGTAAATGTCAAAAAAGCACTTAAGGTTAACTAATGTCATTATATTAAATACAATAATGGATAACATTTGCATTTAAATTGACAAATTCAATTCATAATATATAGAAAATGTACATTTATAGTTAAAAAAAAATAGTTATAAGAAAATGAAGATATAAATTAAATAAATAAAAAGGACAAAAGATATAAATAAATCATTGAACAAAACTTGCAACATAGATTTAATTAAAAATAGACATTTTCAATTGCATGCTAAATATTTTTTGTTCTTTCCCTTTCATAGTTCTAAAATCTAATCAGTTAAAATAAAAAATCCACACTGTATATTAACATTCTCACTTAGTAGCAATGAAAATAATTAATTTAGGGTATTTCACTTTCAATAATAAAAGAGAAGACAAGATTGAGAATTTTAAATTGGAATTTCATTTAAAATGTTTAGATCTTATGGGAAAATGTAACATAAACTTCTAGACAGCACACAAAATCTTCTGGACAACACACAAATATGTGATCAAAATGGTCTTGTGCCAAGCAAATCAATGACAAAATTAGACAAACTTGCAATCTTATAAAGCTACGTACTCAATTGGTACACCTGCAAACAAGGCTTTTATTGCTACAGATATATGGCCATTATAATTGGGGATTTCTTTTACTCATATGTGGAGTTTTCATAGTGAAACGAAGGGTTTCTGATAAGTTTTGTGAACCCAAATCATATCCTTTCATTGACTGCATAAATACATATATATAAAAAAATATAGTACATAAATACAGCTAAGGCATAAATACAGTTATATGGCCTTCAAATGTGACATGGTAATCAGAATTTTCCTTCATTTTCTGATGAAGAATCTGATTTAATTACCAATGCAATCACTGGCAGCACCCAATGAAACATCTTGCTCCTCTATTTCTGACTTCTGCACTTAACCCTAAAGATCTAAATTTCCCAGACTGTGTAGGGGAATTATAAAAAGAGCCCCTTTGCAACTCAATTAAGTTGAGTTCCCATTGAAGAAATTTTTTTAATGCTTACTTCTTAATGTTGGTGTAGAGCATATTAATAGCATAAAGATATATGCCTATTGATTGATTTTATTTGAGGCAACAATTTAATTTTACAATAATAGAATAGTCAAAATTTTAATTAAAAACACCAGTTTCCATACTGGTATACTTACATCTCTGGTAATTATTACATTTCCTTAATTTGCAGAAACAGTTTCAAAGTTTTTAGATTTCAGTCTTCAAAAAAAGAAAGAAGGAAAAAAATAAAATTTATTTTCATATTTTTCCATTTCTGCTATTATTTTTCTTCTATTATCATTAACTATTAGATTTGACAGCTACTGTATATCGAATATTTTTAATTGGTAGTATACCTGCATCCATAGGAGATGCAACTACACAAACACCTTAGTTAAATGGTGGTGACTCCCAGATACCTAAATTTTAAAAGATGGAATGTATCTTTAGACCTATGTGTAGGATGGTGTTTTAGGAAAAATAGCTGGAACCTACAAAGACTCCATAATATCTTATTCAGACTTCTTTAGATAGGTTTAGTTGTTGCTTATTCCTTTATAGTTTGCATTGCACTAACCTAATGCTATATTTTCTTACAATGGATGGTTGTATGCACTTGTTTTATGCAAAACCGTTGCATGTTGCTTTAAGCTATCAATTTTCCCAATTGACCTTCCCTATCTCTATATTTCCTGAAGAAGAACAGAATACTAAAACTCTCAAATGTCAAAAACACGTAAACAAGCATTGGTTTACTATGCCATTTCAAGACTGCACAATAGAGGGAGTAGGAGAATGGCAAGTTTTTTTTCCTCAAAAGTAAATGAACTAAGTAGAGATAGATTTCTAGTTAAAAAATAATCCCAATCTTTCAAAAAAACTCGAGAAAGAAGTAAATATAGAGGATACCACTTTACAATTCCAAAATTGGATTCTTTTTCAGAATCAAGCATTAAAGAAGTAAGAATTTATAGAAATAAAAGACACCTGAATTCCCCTCTTTACAGTTGCAGTAAAAACAAGACTGGCACAACCAAAATGGGTAAATGTATATGCAGAAAAATAACAAGATAGAACCTGTGGTTTCAGTGACGCGTAGGTAAAGACAAACACTTCTTCACTATCTCTTCAAAAATAGCTTGTTAGAATGCCAAATGAGAGGTGGTGGACCGATAAACTCATTTTCACATCTACCATATTACCAGCCAGCTTATTTAAGCAAACTGGAGGTGGCGATGAGGGGGCGGTGAAAGAAAGATATAAATATTTATAGCTATGTAAAATAAATGTAGATTAGACATTTTGGTTACAGAGATGGTTGAATGGACATTTTGGGAATGCATTCTTTATTTACCAATAGGATAATATCTAGAAAATAAGATCAGTTTGCAATCAATGTTATTTATGCCGAGTACATCTATACTGGTCATGTATGAAGGTGGCAGCTAAAAGTGCAACAAGATATTTCATATCTAGATTTTCTGAGAAGCCTTCATTGAATGTAAACCTAAGCAAATTGCTATGACATAAACAAATTTTTATGGGTGTAGATGCATGAAGGCGGTAGATTGAATGAGGTGGATAGATCTATAATGCAAAAGATCTATGTAATCTTCTACTACTCGCAAAAGATCTATAATCTTTATGGCATTCAAAGCAAACTCTGCGTGTATATGAGTAGATATGAATGTATAGTAGTTAGATCATTAATGTTGTAGAGACAAAAGACGTGAACAGGTGCGATCAAAGTAATCATCTTCCGAGCACCCTTACACCGTAGGTTATACAATTTAGCTTGGACACTTTCAACTTGTATACGCGACATGGTATAGCTGACCTCATGTGGCTGCTTTGAATGTGACAAAAAGTAACCTAAAAACTGGTGACTGGCATGGTTTAAAAGTGATGAACGGTCAGAGTGTGGAGAGTCGTCTCCAGGATGGCTTCAGCCGTCAATTTTAAAAAATAGTTTGGTGCAATTCATAGTAGGATACGCCTTCGGTGTAAATTATAAATATATAAGTATATTGTTTATTATTATTATTATTATTATTATTATATTCTTTAACAAAATTATATAATATATATATATATATAATTAATAATTAATATATTTTATTTAATACAAAATATAATTAATATATTATATACTTTATATAATACAAGTGCATTATATATAATATAATTATATTTATTATTATATATAATTCTATATATAGATTATATTATTATTATATATTACATTCTATGCTACAAAATATTGAATACAAATATAAAATTATTATGCTTAATAATTAATATATTTCTATACAGATCAAATTGAATTAATTTATAAAAATCTCATACTTTAATTCATATTTGGATAGATTAGGAAAAAGAAAACTATATGTATGTTAATATGTTAGAATATGTGGTGAATATAATAGTTAATACTTAAAATAAAATAAAAATACATATAAATATTATTGTATAATAAAAATATAAAATATAATAATAATAATAATAATAGTAGTAGTAGTAATAATAATAATTAAATTAAATTAAATTAATTTATAAAAATCTCATACTTTAATTGTCTTTGGATAGATTAGGAAAAAAAAAACTATATGTATGTTAATATGTTAGAGCATGTGGTGAATATAATAGTTAATACATAAAATAAAATAAAAATACATAAAAATATTATTGTATAATAGAAATATAAAATAAAATTGATAATATAATAATAATAAAATTAAATTAATTTATAAAAATCTCATACTTTAATTGATCATTGAATAGATTAGGAAAAAACTATATGCATGTTAATATGTTAGAGTATGTGGTGAATATAATAGTTAATACATAAAATAAAATTCATAATATAATAATTAAAAAAAAATTAATTTATAAAAATCTTACTTTAATTGATCTTTGGATAGATTAGCAAAAAGAAAACTATATGTATGTTAATATGTTAGAGCATGTGGTGAATATAATAGTTAATACATAAAATAAAATAAAAATACATATAAATATTATTGTATGATAGAAATATAAAATAAAATTGATAATATGATAATAATAAAATTAAATTAATTTATAAAAATCTCATACTTTAATTGATCATTGAATAGATTAGGAAAAAACTATATGTATGCTAATATGTTAGAGTATGTGGTGAATATAATAGTTAATACATAAAATAAAATTAATAATATAATAATAAAAAAATTAAATTAATTTATAAAAATCTTACTTTAATTGATCTTTGGATAACTTGGGCGGGGGCCCTAGCTCGGTTGGCTAAGTAATTCCGTTGCGGCTCTGCTGGTCACGAGTTCTAGTCTCCCCCGTCCCGTGGTACCGGAGGGCGTGTCGCGCCAGCGCCACCGGTCACGTTAAAAAGTTTACCAGGCACACTGCAGTTTATAGGGGGTAAAAATAAAAAAAAAAAAACAAAATCTTTGGATAACTTAGGAAAAATAAAACTATATGTATGTTAATATGTTAGAGTGTGGTGAATATAATAGTTAATACATAAAATAATATAAAAATACATATAAATATTATTGTATAATAGAAATATAAAATAAAATTGATAATATAATAATAATAAAATTAAATTAATTTATAAAAATCTCATACTTTAATTGATCGTTGAATAGATTAGGAAAAAACTATATGTATGTTAATATGTTAGAGTATGTGGTGAATATAATAGTTAATACATAAAATAAAATTAATAATATAATAATTAAAAATAATAATAATTTATAAAAATCTTACTTTAATTGATCTTTGGATAGATTAGGAAAAAGAAAACTATATGTATGTTAATATGTTAGAGCATGTGGTGAATATAATAGTTAATACATAAAATAATATAAAAATACATATAAATATTATTGTATAATAGAAATATAAAATAAAATTGATAATATATTAATAATAAAATTAAATTAATTTATAAAAATCTCATACTTTAATTGATCATTGAATAGATTAGGAAAAAACTATATGCATGTTAATATGTTAGAGTATGTGGTGAATATAATAGTTAATACATAAAATAAAATTCATAATATAATAATTAAAAAAAAATTAATTTATAAAAATCTTACTTTAATTGATCTTCGGATAGATTAGGAAAAAGAAAACTATATGTGTGTTAATATGTTAGAGCATGTGGTGAATATAATAGTTAATACATAAAATAAAATAAAAATACATATAAATATTATTGTATGATAGAAATATAAAATAAAATTGATAATATGATAATAATAAAATTAAATTAATTTATAAAAATCTCATACTTTAATTGATCATTGAATAGATTAGGAAAAAACTATATGTATGCTAATATGTTAGAGTATGTGGTGAATATAATAGTTAATACATAAAATAAAATTAATAATATAATAATAAAAAAATTAAATTAATTTATAAAAATCTTACTTTAATTGATCTTTGGATAACTTGGGCGGGGGCCCTAGCTCGGTTGGCTAAGTAATTCCGTTGCGGCTCTGCTGGTCACGAGTTCTAGTCTCCCCCGTCCCGTGGTACCGGAGGGCGTGTCGCGCCAGCGCCACCGGTCACGTTAAAAAGTTTATAGGGGGTAAAAAATAAAAAATAAAAAAAATCTTTGGATAACTTAGGAAAAATAAAACTATATGTATCTTAATATGTTAGAGTGTGGTGAATATAATAGTTATTACATAAAATAATATAAAAATACATATAAATATTAATGTATAATAGAAATATAAAATAAAATTGATAATATAATAATAATAAAATTAAATTAATTTATAAAAATCTCATACTTTAATTGATCGTTGAATAGATTAGGAAAAAACTATATGTATGTTAATATGTTAAAGTATGTGGTGAATATAATAGTTAATACATAAAATAAAATTAATAATATAATAATTAAAAATAATAATAATTTATAAAAATCTTACTTTAATTGATCTTTGGATAGATTAGGAAAAAGAAAACTATATGTATGTTAATATGTTAGAGCATGTGGTGAATATAATAGTTAATACATAAAATAATATAAAAATACATATAAATATTATTGTATAATAGAAATATAAATAAAATTGATAATATATTAATAATAAAATTAAATTAATTTATAAAAATCTCACAATTTTAATTGATCGCTGAATAGATTAGGAAAAAACTATAATGTATGTTAATGTTAAAGTATGTGGTGAATATAATAGTTAATACATAAAATAAGATTAATAATATACACAAAATTAAATTAATTTATAAAAATCTTACTTAATTGGATCTCCGATAATAGGGAAAAATAAAACTATATGTACAAGTTAATACAAGGAGGCTGTAGAAATATATTAGTTAATACATAAAATAAAATTCATAATATAACAATTAAAAAAAAATTAATTTATAAAAAATCTTAATTTTAATTGATCTTTGATAGATTAGGAAAAAAAGAAACTATATGTATGTTAACATGTTAGAGCAATGTGGTGAAGGGCAATAGTTAATACATAAAATAATATAAAAATACATATACATTATTGTATAATAGAAACATAAAATAAAAATTGATAATATATTAATAATAAAATTAAATTAATTTATAAAAATCTCATAATTTTGAATTGGATCTGAATAGATTAGGAAAAAACTATATGTATGTTAATATGTTAAAGTATGTGGTGAATATAATAGTTAATACATAAAATAAGATTAATAATATAATAATAAAAAAATTAAATTAATTTATAAAAATCTTACTTTAATTGATCTCTGGATAGACTTAGGAAAAATAAAACTATATGTATGTTAATATGTTAGATTGTGGTGAATATAATAGTTAATACATAAAATAATATAAAAATACATATAAATATTATTGTATAATAGAAATATAAAATAAAATTGATAATATAATAATAATAAAATTAAATTAATTTATAAAAATCTCATACTTTAATTGATCGTTGAATAGATTAGGAAAAAACTATATGTATGTTAATATGTTAGAGTATGTGGTGAATATAATAGTTAATACATAAAATAAAATTAATAATATAATAATTAAAAATAATAATAATTTATAAAAATCTTACTTTAATTGATCTTTGGATAGATTAGGAAAAAGAAAACTATATGTATGTTAATATGTTAGAGCATGTGGTGAATATAATAGTTAATACATAAAATAATACAAAAATACATATAAATATTATTGTATGATAGAAATATAAAATAAAATTGATAATATGATAATAATAAAATTAAATTAATTTATAAAAATCTCATACTTTAATTGATCATTGAATAGATTAGGAAAAAACTATATGCATGTTAATATGTTAGAGTATGTGGTGAATATAATAGTTAATACATAAAATAAAATTCATAATATAATAATTAAAAAAAAATTAATTTATAAAAATCTTACTTTAATTGATCTTTGGATAGATTAGGAAAAAGAAAACTATATGTATGTTAATATGTTAGAGCATGTGGTGAATATAATAGTTAATACATAAAATAAAATAAAAATACATATAAATATTATTGTATGATAGAAATATAAAATAAAATTGATAATATGATAATAATAAAATTAAATTAATTTATAAAAATCTCATACTTTAATTGATCATTGAATAGATTAGGAAAAAACTATATGTATGCTAATATGTTAGAGTATGTGGTGAATATAATAGTTAATACATAAAATAAAATTAATAATATAATAATAAAAAAATTAAATTAATTTATAAAAATCTTACTTTAATTGATCTCTGGATAGATTAGGAAAAATAAAACTATATGTATGTTAATATGTTAGAGTGTGGTGAATATAATAGTTAATACATAAAATAATATAAAAATACATATAAATATTATTGTATAATAGAAATATAAAATAAAATTGATAATATAATAATAATAAAATAAAATTAATTTATAAAAATCTCATACTTTAATTGATCGTTGAATAGATTAGGAAAAAACTATATGTATGCTAATATGTTAGAGTATGTGGTGAATATAATAGTTAATACATAAAATAAAATTAATAATATAATAATAAAAAAATTAAATTAATTTATAAAAATCTTACTTTAATTGATCTTTGGATAGATTAGGAAAAAGAAAACTATATGTATGTTAATATGTTAGAGTGTGGTGAATATAATAGTTAATACATAAAATAATACAAAAATACATATAAATATTATTGTATAATACAAATATAAAATAAAATTGATAATATAATAATAATTAAATTAAATTAATTTATAAAAATCTCATACTTTAATTGATCATTGAATAGATTAGGAAAAAACTATATGCATGTTAATATGTTAGAGTATGTGGTGAATATAATAGTTAATACATAAAATAAAATTCATAATATAATAATTAAAAAAAAAATAATTTATAAAAATCTTACTTTAATTGATCTTTGGATAGATTAGGAAAAAGAAAACTATATGTATGTTAATATGTTAGAGCATGTGGTGAATATAATAGTTAATACATAAAATAAAATAAAAATACATATAAATATTATTGTATGATAGAAATATAAAATAAAATTGATAATATGATAATAATAAAATTAAATTAATTTATAAAAATCTCATACTTTAAAGGAAAAAACTATATGTATGCTAATATGTTAGAGTATGTGGTGAATATAATAGTTAATACATAAAATAAAATTAATAATATAATAATAAAAAAATTTAAATTAATTTATGCAATCTACTTTTTAATTGATCTTTGATAACTTTAAGGGGCCCTAGCTCGGTTGGCTAAGTAATTCATTGGTACCGTCACGAAGTTCTTAGTCTCCCCGGCCCCTGGTAACTCTTAGAGGGATGTGAAACAAGGCCAAAGACCACTGCCACGTTAAAAGTTTAATAAAGACCTAAGTTTCTAGGGTAAAAAAAAAACAAAATCTTTGGATAACTTAGGAAAAATAAAACTATATGTATGTTAATATGTTAGAGTGTGGTGAATATAATAGTTAATACATAAAATAATATAAAAATACATATAAATATTATTGTATAATAGAAATATAAAATAAAATTGATAACATAATAATAATAAAATTAAATTAATTTATAAAAATCTCATACTTTAATTGATCATTGAATAGATTAGGAAAAAACTATATGCATGTTAATATGTTAGAGTATGTGGTGAATATAATAGTTAATACATAAAATAAAATTCATAATATAATAATTAAAAAAAAATTAATTTATAAAAATCTTACTTTAATTGATCTTTGGATAGATTAGCAAAAAGAAAACTATATGTATGTTAATATGTTAGAGCATGTGGTGAATATAATAGTTAATACATAAAATAAAATAAAAATACATATAAATATTATTGTATGATAGAAATATAAAATAAAATTGATAATATGATAATAATAAAATTAAATTAATTTATAAAAATCTCATACTTTAATTGATCATTGAATAGATTAGGAAAAAACTATATGTATGCTAATATGTTAGAGTATGTGGTGAATATAATAGTTAATACATAAAATAAAATTAATAATATAATAATAAAAAAATTAAATTAATTTATAAAAATCTTACTTTAATTGATCTCTGGATAGATTAGGAAAAATAAAACTATATGTATGTTAATATGTTAGAGTGTGGTGAATATAATAGTTAATACATAAAATAATATAAAAATACATATAAATATTATTGTATAATAGAAATATAAAATAAAATTGATAATATAATAATAATAAAATAAAATTAATTTATAAAAATCTCATACTTTAATTGATCGTTGAATAGATTAGGAAAAAACTATATGTATGCTAATATGTTAAAGTATGTGGTGAATATAATAGTTAATACATAAAATAAAATTAATAATATAATAATTAAAAATAATAATAATTTATAAAAATCTTACTTTAATTGATCTTTGGATAGATTAGGAAAAAGAAAACTATATGTATGTTAATATGTTAGAGCATGTGGTGAATATAATAGTTAATACATAAAATAATATAAAAATACATATAAATATTATTGTATAATAGAAATATAAAATAAAATTGATAATATATTAATAATAAAATTAAATTAATTTATAAAAATCTCATACTTTAATTGATCGTTGAATAGATTAGGAAAAAACTATATGTATGTTAATATGTTAAAGTATGTGGTGAATATAATAGTTAATACATAAAATAAGATTAATAATATAATAATAAAAAAATTAAATTAATTTATAAAAATCTTACTTTAAAATATAATAGTTAATACATTAAATAATATAAAAATACATATAAATATTATTGTATAATAGAAATATAAAATAAAATTGATAATATAATAATAATAAAATAAATTAATTTATAAAAATCTCATACTTTAATTGATCGTTGAATAGATTAGGAAAAAACTATATGTATGTAATATGTTAGAGTATGTGGTGAATATAATAGTTAATACATAAAATAAAATTAATAATATAATAATAAAAAATTAAATTAATTTATAAAAATCTTACTTTAATTGATCTTTGGATAGATTAGGAAAAAGAAAACTATATGTATGTTAATATGTTAGAGTGTGGTGAATATAATAGTTAATACATAAAATAATACAAAAATACATATAAATATTATTGTATAATACAAATATAAAATAAAATTGATAATATAATAATAATTAAATTAAATTAATTTATAAAAATCTCATACTTTAATTGATCATTGAATAGATTAGGAAAAAACTATATGCATGTTAATATGTTAGAGTATGTGGTGAATATAATAGTTAATACATAAAATAAAATTCATAATATAATAATTAAAAAAAAATTAATTTATTTAAATCTTACTTTAATTGATCTTTGGATAGATTAGGAAAAAGAAAACTATATGTATGTTAATATGTTAGAGCATGTGGTGAATATAATAGTTAATACATAAAATAAAATAAAAATGCATATAAATATTATTGTATGATAGAAATATAAAATAAAATTGATAATATGATAATAATAAAATTAAATTAATTTATAAAAATCTCATACTTTAATTGATCATTAGGAAAAAACTATATGTATGCTAATATGTTAGAGTATGTGGTGAATATAATAGTTAATACATAAAATAAAATTAATAATATAATAATAAAAAAATTAAATTAATTTATAAAAATCTTACTTTAATTGATCTTTGGATAACTTGGGCGGGGGCCCTAGCTCGGTTGGCTAAGTAATTCCGTTGCGGCTCTGCTGGTCACGAGTTCTAGTCTCCCCCGTCCCGTGGTACCGGAGGGCGTGTCGCGCCAGCACCACCTGTCACGTTAAAAAGTTTACCAGGCGCACTGCAGTTTCTAGGGGGTAAAAAAAAAAAAAAAAACAAAATCTTTGGATAACTTAGGAAAACTATATGTATGCTGTATTATGTTAGATTGTGGTGAATATATGTTAATACATAAAATAATATAAAATACATATAAATATTATTGTGTAATAATAGAAATATAAAATAAAATTGATATAATAATAATAAAATTAAATTAATTCTATAAAATCTCATAATTTTAATTGATCAAGGAATAGACAGGAAAAACTATATATGTATAATATTAGAGTATAAATATAATAGTTAATACATAAAATAAAAATTAATAATATAATAATTAAAATAATAATAATTTATAAAAATCTACTTTAATTGGATCTTGGATAGATTAGAAAAAGAAAACTATATGTGTGTTAATATGTTAGAGCATGTGGTGAATATAATAGTTAATACATAAAATAAAATAAAAATACATATAAATATTATTGTATGATAGAAATATAAAATAAAATTGATAATATGATAATAATAAAATTAAATTAATTTATAAAAATCTCATACTTTTTAATTGATCATTGAATAGATTAGAAAAACTAGTATGCATGTTAATATGTTAGGAGTATGTGTGAATATAATAGGTTAATACATACAAAATAAAAATTCATAATATAATAATTAAAAAAAAAAATTAATTTATAAAATCTTACTTTTAATTGATCTTGGATAGATTAGGAAAAAGAAACTATATGTATGTTAATATGTTAGAGCATGGGTGAATATAATAGTTAATACATAAAATAAAATAAAAATACATATAAATATTATTGTATGATAGAAATATAAAATAGTATTGATAATATGATAATAATAAAATTAAATTAATTTATAAAAATCTCTTACACTTTAATTGACTGGCTGAATAGAATAGGAAAACTATATGCATATGCTAATATGTTAGAGTATGTGGTGAATATAATAGTTAATACAAAATAAAATTAATAATATAATAATAAAAAATTAAATTAATTTATAAAAATCTTACTTTAATTGATCTCCGGATAAAACAAAACCATATGTATGTTAATATGTTAGAGGTGGTGAATATAATAGTTAATACATGAAAATAATATAAAAATACATATAAATATTATTGTATAATAGAAATATAAAATAAAATTGATAATATAATAATAATAAAATAAAATTAATTTATAAAAATCTCATACTTTAATTGATCGTTGAATAGATTAGGAAAAAACTATATGTATGCTAATATGTTAGAGTATGTGGTGAATATAATAGTTAATACATAAAATAAAATTAATAATATAATAATAAAAAAATTAAATTAATTTATAAAAATCTTACTTTAATTGATCTTTGGATAGATTAGGAAAAAGAAAACTATATGTATGTTAATATGTTAGAGTGTGGTGAATATAATAGTTAATACATAAAATAATACAAAAATACATATAAATATTATTGTATAATAGAAATATAAAATAAAATTGATAACATAATAATAATAAAATTAAATTAATTTATAAAAATCTCATACTTTAATTGATCATTGAATAGATTAGGAAAAAACTATATGCATGTTAATATGTTAGAGTATGTGGTGAATATAATAGTTAATACATAAAATAAAATTCATAATATAATAATTAAAAAAAAATTAATTTATAAAAATCTTACTTTAATTGATCTTTGGATAGATTAGGAAAAAGAAAACTATATGTATGTTAATATGTTAGAGCATGTGGTGAATATAATAGTTAATACATAAAATAAAATAAAAATACATATAAATATTATTGTATGATAGAAATATAAAATAAAATTGATAATATGATAATAATAAAATTAAATTAATTTATAAAAATCTCATACTTTAATTGATCATTGAATAGAATATGAAAAAACTATATGTATGCTAATATGTTAGAGTATGTGGTGAATATAATAGTTAATACATAAAATAAAATTAATAATATAATAATAAAAAAATTAAATTAATTTATAAAAATCTTACTTTAATTGATCTTTGGATAACTTGGGCGGGGGCCCTAGCTCGGTTGGCTAAGTAATTCCGTTGCGGCTCTGCTGGTCACGAGTTCTAGTCTCCCCCGTCCCGTGGTACCGGAGGGCGTGTCGCGCCAGCGCCACCGGTCACGTTAAAAAGTTTACCAGGCACACTGCAGTTTATAGGGGGTAAAAATAAAAAAAAATAAAAAAATCTTTGGATAACTTAGGAAAAATAAAACTATATGTATGTTAATATGTTAGAGTGTGGTGAATATAATAGTTAATACATAAAATAATATAAAAATACATATAAATATTATTGTATAATAGAAATATAAAATAAAATTGATAATATAATAATAATAAAATTAAATTAATTTATAAAAATCTCATACTTTAATTGATCGTTGAATAGATTAGGAAAAAACTATATGTATGTTAATATGTTAGAGTATGTGGTGAATATAATAGTTAATACATAAAATAAAATTAATAATATAATAATTAAAAATAATAATAATTTATAAAAATCTTACTTTAATTGATCTTTGGATTAGGAAAAAGAAAACTATATGTATGTTAATATGTTAGAGCATGTGGTGAATATAATAGTTAATACATAAAATAATATAAAAATACATATAAATATTATTGTATAATAGAAATATAAAATAAAATTGATAATATATTAATAATAAAATTAAATTAATTTATAAAAATCTCATACTTTAATTGATCGTTGAATAGATTAGGAAAAAACTATATGTATGTTAATATGTTAAAGTATGTGGTGAATATAATAGTTAATACATAAAATAAGATTAATAATATAATAATAAAAAAATTAAATTAATTTATAAAAATCTTACTTTAATTGATCTCTGGATAGATTAGGAAAAATAAAACTATATGTATGTTAATATGTTAGAGTGTGGTGAATATAATAGTTAATACATAAAATAATATAAAAATACATATAAATATTATTGTATAATAGAAATATAAAATAAAATTGATAATATAATAATAATAAAATAAAATTAATTTATAAAAATCTCATACTTTAATTGATCGTTGAATAGATTAGGAAAAAACTATATGTATGCTAATATGTTAGATGGTAAATATAACAGTTGAAGGCTACAAAACAAAACTAATAATATATATACAATAAAAAAAATTAAATTAATTTATAAAAATCTACTTTAATTGATCTTTGATAGATTAGAAAGAAAACTATATGTATGTTAATATGTTAGAGTGTGGTGAATATAATAGTTAAATACATAAAATAATACAAAATACATATAAATATTATTGTATAATAGAAACAAAATAAAATTGATAATATAATAATAATAATAAAATTAAATTAATTCTATAAAAATCTCATACTTAATGACTTCATTGAATAGATTAGAGAAACTATATGTATGTTAATATGTTAGAGTGTGAATATAATAGTTAATACATAAAATAAAATTAATAATATAATAATAAAAAAATTAAATTAATTTATAAAAATCTTACTTTAATTGATCTTTGGATAGATTAGGAAAAATAAAACTATATGTATGTTAATATGTTAGAGTGTGATGAATATAATAGTTAATACATAAAATAATATAAAAATACATATAAATATTATTGTATAATAAAAATTCAAAATAAAATTAATAATATAATAATAATAATAATAATAATATATAAATAATATCATTTTAAAATGACCTATCAATTGACCTCGTTCACTACACAAATGTATGCAAAAAAAAAAACAAAATGTCATTTTTTCCCTGATTGACCTTCCAAACCCCTTCAGCATACCCATTGCACACCAAGGTGCAATTGCTAGTTTACGCCATAGGCGTTCCCTCTTTGAGGTAAACCTCGTTGATTTTCTTGGTAAACGGTGCAAATTTTTGGAGAAAATGTAAGATGATTAAACTTATCATGACCACTGAATCTTCATTTATTTTCATTCGTGGGGAAATAATATTCATTTTGTTTATTCTCTGGTTTCTTATGTCCTGAAATAAAAACAACCTTCGCTGCTAAAGGCTGCATAACAAAAATTGCTTCTAGTGTGCTTAACCAAGCTCCACATGGAGCTATTTGACAGGGTTACATCCTAGGTCTGAGAGATCACGAAGATGGTGGAGATCTTTCTGGCAGATTTAGCACCCCCACATAAAGCCAAAGGCTTTGAGAAGTTGACTATGGACCCATGCCAAAGTTGTTAGTAGCATATTGACCACTTGTTTGTCCCGAGTAAAAAGCGAAGGTCCTCTCTAACGATTCAGGATAGATGTCTTTAAATATAAATGGGAGTTTTGGGCTTAATTTTAACATTGTCCAAGAATTGGATAATATTTTTTCCTTTGCTGAATGATCTTTTCAACATTTTTTATTTTGCACTTAGTGAGTATTCACTATTGATAATTGTTGCAGTGCCTTCTATTTTTTATATCTTATATTATAATTTTAGATTATAAAATACATTTTTCTAAAATATTATTAATTAAATATTATGAAATATCATTTCATTTTATATATTTAAATACTTTTATCAGAATATTATAATATTTGGATATTTTATATTTAATATTTATATAAATTATATATTATTAAATATATAATATAAAATTTATAAAAAAATTAATTAAAATATTAAATTTATTATACGTTTACTATTTATCTATATTTATTTTTTAAATTTATAAATAAAAGAAAAATATATTTATTATTACATACTATATGAAATCTAGTGCACACACTATATATATATATACGAGTAAATTAATCATCCTTAATTTACTCTAGTGCGTAATGCAAACTTAAGAAAAGGTCTTTAGTTCTGATTGTGAGTGTTATTGCATTAATTATGCATTTCAATTAGTTAAGTGACTTAACTATTCATTCATTCTATTATCTCACTCCCGTCTCAGTCAAAACTCCATCAATGTTGAGTTGAACTCCACCATTCAGGGATCTAATGTTGAGTTCAACGATCTACATAAGGATATTCAATCCTTCATTGTATTCATTCAGTAATCAATAATCATTATTGTTTCACCCCTTTTTGCTGTACAATTTCTCATTTCTGTGTGACAAGTTTCTCTTCATAATATCATCCAGAGCTTGTGGGATCCCAATCATGGATTCTTTCATGATATTAGAGGTCCAGATCTAAAGGTCCTTGTTCACATTCATGTGATCAGAGCCAGTGTGGTCAACCTCAAGTTGATTTGCTCATTGTTCAAACCATTTTCACTAATGACGGCTTTTCATTTATGTGAGATTTTGTTTGCTTTCAATTTTTTATTATAATTTAACATTAATCTTGTGTGTTCATTGTGAGTTTTGAACTCTCCACGGAGGGCTTTATTTCAACACCACCAAAAGGTCATCAATCGGCCTGTGCTCGTCCACATGGTAGGAAGTCTCAATGCCATCCATCGGCGTTGGCATTGGTTGGAAGTCTCATTAGAGGCCATTATCACACAGGCCAACGTGCATTGTGAGAAGGCTCTTATTGGCCCTGAAGTCAACAAAGGCCACGCCCCACATAGAGGCTCTATCGGCCTACACCATACATGGCGATTGAAAACTTGAACAAAGCTTGAATTTTTCTTGCCTATGTGATTTCTAAGGATAGGCCAGCAAGAGACATATGAAGAGGAGGCACGACAATTGTAGTATTTGTAGACCCGACACATCCCCCCTCGGCCATTTCTTCAAGTGTACCTTGGAAAGAGGTTGCAACCCACGACCTCACAGGAATTCACATGCAACCCTTCGTTGGTAAAGACATTCTATATTTGCAAACTCCACACCTTCAGACTTGACAACCACACTCAAATCCTTGTTTGCATTCATTTCATCAGAGCCAGCGTGGTCAGCCTCAAGTCGATTGGCTCGTTGTTCGAATCATTTTCATTGATGATGATTTTTTATCTCTGTGAGATTTGGTTTGCTTTCAATTTTTTGTTATCATTTAACATTAATCATGTGTGTTCATTGTGAGTTTTGAACTACCCACAGAGGGCTTTATTTCAACGCCACTGAAAGGCCATCAATCAGCCTATGCTCGTCCACATGGAAGGAAGTCTCAATACCATCCATTGGCGTGCATTGCATTGTTTAGAAGTCTCATCAGAGACCATTATCACACAAGCCAACATGCATCATGAGAAGGATCTCATTGGCCCCGAAGTTAACAAAGGCCACACCTCACATAGAGGCTCTATCGGCCTACTCCATACATTGTGATTGAAAACTTGAACAAACCTTGAAGTTTCTCTTGCCTATGTGATTTATGAAGACAAGCCCGCAAGAGATGTATAAAGAGGAGGCACAATAACTGCAACATTGGTAGACTTGACACATCCCCCCTTGGCCATTTCTTCAAGTGTACCTTGGAAAGAGGCTACGACCCATGACCTCACAGGCATTCACCTGCAACTCTTCGTTGCTAAAGATAATTTGTATCTGAAAACTCCGCACCTTCAGACCTAACAGCCACACTCAAATCCAGAGGTGCTTTCAATTTTTTTTATCATTTAACATTAATCTTGTGTGTTCGTTGTGAGTATTGAACTGCCCGCAGAGGGATTTATTTCAATGCCACCAAAAGGCCATCAATTGGCCTATGCTCGTCCACAGGGCAGGAAGTCTCAACGCCATCTATTGGCGTGCATTGCATTACTTGGAAGTCTCATTAGAGGCCATTATCACGTAGGCCAGTGCGGATTGTGAGAAGGATCTCATTGTCCCCGAAGTCAACAAAGGTCACACCTCACACAAAGGCTCTATCGACCTACACCATACATGGTGATTGAAAACTTGAACAAAGCTTGAAGTTTTTCTTGCCTACGTGATTTTTGAAGACAAGCCCGCAAGAGACGTATAAAGAGGAGGCACGACAGCTGCAACATTTGTAGACCCGACACATCCTCCCTCGGCCATTTCTTCAAGTGTACCTTGGAAAGAGGCTACGACCCATGACCTCACAGGCACTCACATGCAACACTTCGTTGCTAAAGAAAATCTATATCTGCAAAATCTGCACCTTCAGACCTGACAACCACACTCAAATCTAGAGGTGCTATCTATGAAATCCATAGGTGCTTTCTACAAACTAAGGTGGTAATTTTGTGTTGTGGGCATTGTAATCTTTTTGATAAGGCAATTTCAACATTGAAGGCACCGATTTCATTGTGTAAAAGGCTATTTCACTATGCAAAGCTATTAATTTTTTCTACTGAAGTTGATTTGCAAAGGTATTTTGAGATCACAGCAAAGAAAGAAATTTGAATTCCACCAAGTGTGCTTAGGCCATGATTTGTCTTGGTGCAGGCCAAGTGACATTCAAATCTCACCCGCACCCTGCTATAATCCGTGATGTGGCTTCTAATTCGCTCAAACCCTCTATTGTAGGCTGGGTGTTTGTCATAAAAAATCTGGTGATCTCTTTCATTAGCAACTGCACGAGATAGAGGAGACATGTGGAAGGAAGAGGCCTACGATTGAACTTGATGGAGGCAGATGTAAAATTTTGTTTCTGGATGCATGGATGTTTCTAGTATAGGTTTCTTTCATTTTCCTTCTAAATAAACAAACTTAGAATATTAAAAGTTGCTAATTAACCACTGAGCTCCACATTGCTCCTTCAATCGACAACCAAAAGTGTCCTTTTATTCTAGGTACCTATCTACATGAGATTCCAGAGCTGCATCCTTGTGTGCTTCCAAAGTTTCTTTCTAGTAGGGTTCCTAGAGTTTCTTTCTAGTGAGACAATATTGAGCATTGGATAAACAATGGCAACATCCCTAACGAATGGAATCTTTGCAATTCTTTAGCAGTTGCATCTTTCTTCTTTATTTTGAATAAATTGTTGATAGCTACATCACCGTTGTTGGCCCACCATCTTCATCACTTTTGTAGCTTGTTCTCTATCAATCATAAGATCTTGGATTGACATCATTACTTTCTAACATGTGGACACGTGAGCAGTTTTCAGAGGCATCCATCATTGCATTCTTTTCCCTCATTAGTTTTTGCTTCTCCCCAATTTTCATTCAGCGGGTGTTGGAGTAAATTAATCATCCTTAATTTACTCTAGTGCTTAATGCAAACTTAGGAAAAGGTCTCTAGTTCTGATTGTGAGTGTCATTTCAATTCTAAGTTAAGTGACTTAACTAATTCATGCATTCTATTATCTCACTCCTGTCCCAGTCAAAACTCCATCAGTGTTGAGTTGAACTCCACCATTCAGGGATCTGATGTTGAGTTCACCAGTCTACATAAGGATATTCAATCCTTCATTGTATTAATTCAATAATCAATGATCATTATTGTTTCATCCCTTTTCGTTGTGCAATTTCTCATTTGTGTGTGATAGGTTTCTCTCTTTATAATATCATTTGGGGCTTGTGGGATCCCAATCACATATTATTTCATATATATATATATATATATATATATATATATATATATATATATATATATATATATATATATATATATATATATATATATATATATATATATATATATTGTGTGTGTGTGTGTGTGTGTTATGATATCATGTATCAATGATGGGTGAAGAGGGTTAAGAAAAAACAAATGAGGTGGGAGGTAGGGAAAAATTTAATTGCTACAATGAGTCCCAATAGGTCCAATATATATATGAATATTAATACCTAAATTTACTTCACTCTATTAGAACCTAGTTTTTATTCTTACAATGGATATTGTAGGAAGTGTGGTTTTGTACTAAATGGACATTTCATGCCTTCCAAGTTCTATGTCTAGTTTTTATTATTAAATACTTGTAATCTTATAAGATAATTTACACAAATAGAGAATAACATTTCACCTTGAAAAATGTTTATTTTCAATATTTATTAGTATAGTTATGTTTTATTTGTATTACTAGTGCTTGAACCTCAATGAGGTGCAATGGTTACGCCAATAGCAGGATACAGTTTGGCAATATATTGAAGGGCAAGGGTAAAAATCACAAGAAAATGTAAATTTGAATCTACAAAATGTATACATTTGAATCAAATATTCCCCACGAGTATAATGCAAGCATTTAATTTTTAATTTTACATTTCTTCTAGAGTCATCAAACAAGTAAGATGATTTAAATTGTTTTGCATCTCTTCCAGAACCATCAAACACATAAGATGATTTAAATTGTTTTGCATCTCTTTTAGAACAAATGGAGATGACGATCTATAAATTAGTTCGATTCACATAAAAAAGGGAACACCTTCCATGTAATAATTAAAGAACCCTTGCAAGTGCTAAAAGTCAATTTCGATAGGACTTTGTGAGGATAAAGACGAATATAGAGATATTACGTAGATATAAGTAGGTGGCTATTGGTGTAAAAGTCATATAAATAAATTATAAATTTGATTCTCTTTTACTATAATATAAGGATACTTTTAAGAAACGAAACCAATTCTTATAGATAATTTCAAGAAACATGCTTGTGGCAAGTTCTATGAAAAGATTCCAACTTACTGGGTGATGTTGCTAGCTTTATGGGGAAGTCAGTAAGAATTTGCACACCATCAACAGTGAAAATCAATCCATTTATGTGGAAATGAACAGACACCGTAGATGCGATGGCTCAACCCTTGATAAAACATCGGTAAGCTAGTAAACGATTAACTGTAAAGAACACAATAACGAAGGTGACCATTTGTCAAGAGAGAAGAAACTAGATACTAAGGATGTGTTATGCCTTGCATAACCACCCCACTTTGATCTAGATCAAAGTGGGTCCCCCTTCTCTTTTGGTTTATTTGTTTGTTTTATTTGCCTTGCCCTTGGGTTGCTTCTATCTTCTGCTTCAGTTTCTCTTCTAGTTTTGTCTTAGCTTTGGTTTTGTTTCAGCTTAATTTGGTTCCCTTCTTGCTAAGTATTTAATGAAGTAATCACAAGCCAAAGTGTATCTTATGATAATGTATCTTATGTCCCTCTGATGACTAATGGAAGCATGTGTTTTGCAGGATTAAAATCCTACACTTGATGATATTCGCTAAGGGAGCTTGACCGAAATGCATTTCCCAATCCAATTGGCCATGAAAATCAACCAAGGCAGGAGTCGGCAAGACCTTGCTGATGTCTTGCCGACTACCGGTGCTCTCTGATGGAAGTGCATCTGTGTTGCCTATTGGCAAGACTTCGGGATAGTCATGGTGAGTGGAAATTATAGGCGAGCTCTATCAGCAAGATAGGGGTCGTCCTTTCGGTGACATGGAAATTCCTATCAGCATGAGGGGTTTCTTTCTGAAAGAGGTCATGGCGAGGTCTTCGGGTCTCACTGACTATCGCACCACCAACAAACACTTCAGCCAAACATATTTAATTCGGCATGTGGTCTTACCGAAGGTTCCATGTCTCCCCAACAAGGGTGTCTTCGGTGAGAGAATTAATAGGTCTTGCCGACCGCCGTCAAATGGGTTCTTATATCGCCATAAGGTTATCTCCCCGCCAAGAGGTCTCAATGAAGAAAGAAAGTCTCACCGACTGGCAAAAGGATCAAACACTTCGGTGGAAGTCTTTTCTTTGGTATATGGTCATGGCGAAGTCTTTTGGTCTTGCTGATCGGTGACAGGGAAAAGGCTTCAGCGGGATAAATTGCATTCAGGATGAAGTCTTGCCAATAGCCTAATGTCTCATCGACAAAGCACGTGGGAGTCTATTGGTGGTAATCGGCAAGAGAACCAGCAGGTCTCGATGACCAAAGAGTGAGTGTGTGGAGGTCTTTGCTGAGACGTGAGATGTCTATGGGACATCTCACCGACAAAGGAAAGTCACAACGACACAGATGAGAGTCACCGTAGGTCCTACCGAAGGATTAGTCTTTGGTAGGACATGGTGGGCTCGATATAAGGTCTCACCGAATACATTTGGTCACACCGACAGGGCACAAGGAGGGAGGTCTATCGGTAAGACGACAAAAATGTCCTAATGATAACAGGGTTCGGCAAAGGAAGCTTCGTTCGGCATAAAGGCTCGCCAATCAAAGGAGGTCTTGTCGATGTGGAAGAGCTCGTGGAGAGGAAAGGGATGCACCAAGAGGTCTCAGCGAAATGTAGGAGTCTTAGCGACACACTGGGAATGAAATAAAGGCATGTCAGTATAACTGAAGAGGGGTCTCCTCGACATAAAAGGACACCAAAGAATGATGAATTCGACATAGCGTCTGGCTGACTCATGAAGGTCACACTGAAGAAAAGGAGCCCAAAGAGGACAAAGGGAACTCGGGAAGACTCATAATGAATGCAGCGAGTTCGGTAGGATGTCTTTCCAACCTGAGAGAGTCTTAGCGACACGGAGGATGAGCTCGCCGAAGGATATGGGACTCAGTGTATTGTCTCACTGACTCATGCAGGTCACACTGAAAGAAAGAAAGTGGGCTCAACAATGGTCTTTTGGAGCTCGATATAGCTTTTGTAGCCCGCCAAAACATCTTGCTGACTATCTCATGTGTTGTTGATGGCTGCCCGATGGTAAAGTCGCATCGGGGAGACACCAGAGGTGTCTCACTGACATGCGATGCTAAGCTACCTACTTTTGAGCACCAAAGAGTCTTACGTGGCCAGTGACTGCCCAACAATATGGGTCCCTTTCTGAGAGCAGGTGGTGACGAATCGAATGTTCAGGTCTGCAGGGAGGCCCAAGGGCTTTTCTGGAAGGATGGTCAACATACAAAGAAGTCCAGGACGTGAGGGAAACCGAAAGAAAGACAAAAGATTAGTGACTCACAGGGGCAATTGTGGCCACTGCTGGTGAGGAGATAGATCGATATTAATGATGATCTTTTGAGCATTCAAGGAAGATTGTAGGGGGAGTTCAAAGATGGACACCGTGACAGAGGAGTAAATGCAATAGCTGCTAGAAGATCAAAAGGACTTCTCCTAAGGATAGAAATCCTTCATGAGCATGGACAGCAGGTTTCGTATTGAATATAGTTTTGGCTTTCCTCATAAAGATCTAAGAGCCGAATCTCTTAGATGTAGATATTTTGTAAACCTTAATGTAAGCAAACAATGCATTCTCTTGATGTATTATGTATATAAGGCATGCTTTCCTCTTTGAAAAGGTTAGAATTTTTATGGTCAGAACTGTTAAGTGTTAGCACTTCTATGATAGAGCTTGGAATTTTAGAGAATTTTCTTAGACTAAGAACTGTTAGGAGTTAGTCAGTGAATAGAAGGAGATAGAGTTGCATCTTGATTCTCAGTAATGAGAGCTTCTTTTGTCTTCTTGGTTAGCAATAAGGTTTTAGTATAGAATGTGATGTAATTTTTGAATTCTCTTAGTGTAGTTGGAAACAATCTGAAGATTCAGATTCTCTGTACACTAGTGACTGTGCCAGCTTTGTAAATATTGTTTATCTGTTTTAAATAATAGTAGAAGCAATCAGAGTTTAATCTACTTCATGTTGTGTTCTTGAATGATACTTGTCTCAGTTTGATCATTTGATTTGTGGAGCCTTCAAGGAATGAAATATTATTTTGTGTTTTGTTTAAATGGTAATTAAAATATGTTATACAAATTAGCACTATGAATGGAAGAGGTTGTGTGTCAATCACAAGCTTATCTTGTTCTGCAGTTTTGGTTTACAAATTCCTTGAAGTTAACAAGTCTGGTTAAGGTTGGATGAACTATTGTTCTTTTTGTTTCAAAACCCTAATATATCTTTTGTTGTTTCTTTAAAACCCCGGTTAAAGTAGGCTTTATTTTCATGCTTGATTTAAGAACAGACCAAAAGCTCAACACCAGTAGGCCCCTTGAATATTACTATTGCATTGGCCACTAAGTAACATCAGCATAGTTGAGACCCAACTACAAAGACCTTGGGAGCTAAGGCATCCATGTGTTTCCTTTCTCTTTCAGGAGAAGCAGTGTAGCAATATTCTATTTGCATTGTTGTGGTGTCAAAATTGCCATCAACAAGAACTAGTGCTAGGAGGGCCTAGAAGGGAAAACTGGATTAACCTTGGTTTTCATCCCCAAAAAATTCCCATAGAGTCCTTTGATCAGCTGAAAATCCATCACCCTTGATAGAACTCAAGACCCCAATAAAACGCAAGAGTCATAAGATTGGGGAAACCATCATACCACCTTTATCAGCTCCACTCACTCCACCAAGCTTTTCACCAATACCTCAGTGGATACCCATCAATCCACCATCCAATCTGTCTCAATTGTCATTACAACTAGTTCAACCCATACAACAGCTGGCTCAACCACCACCACCACCACCAATGGCATTCTTTCAGAATAATCTCTCTCCATTGGGGACTATCCCTAGAGGTTTTCATGACATGCCTAAGAACCCTGAGAATTTCTACCCTAAATACATCCATGGTGAATCAAGGAGTGTTGAAGAACACATACAAGCTTTCAAGGATGCCTGTACTTGAGCTCAAATAGCTCATCATGATGTAGTTTGCAAGTTGTTCCCATATTCCTTAGGGGACATGGTATACAAATGGTATCTTAATCTTCCTCAAGGCTCTATTTTGTCCTAGACAGATTTGGAAAATGCTTTCATCAATCAATTTAGAGTCTATGTGGACCCAGCCCTTCTGTATCACCAATTCACCACCATCAGGAAGGAGCCAGGTGAATCCCTACCCTTGTTCAATACCCGGTTCTAAAGAATGTATATGAGGCTGCAAGATTTCTATCTAGTTACCAAGGATAGTGCCATTCAGGCATACTTTAGGGTTATAGACCCTTTGCTAGGATTGTTCTTACAAAGAACTTATTTGTCAGTGGATATTGATACCCTATCCAAGGTTTATCATTTAGCCATTAAGTTGCAGCAACAGACCAACTCAAAGGGAGATAGTGTTGAAAGCTCTGGAACAAATGGATAAGGAAAAAGGAAAGAGCAAGGTTACACCCCCTATAGACATGAATGCAGCCTCATACAAAAGCAAGGTAGGTACTCCACCTTTCCTTTGAAGCTTAAGAATTTCTGGCAAGAACCTACACAACTATTTATTGGACTCGGGGGCTTTAGGAAATGTCATGCCATTCTCCATATGCAAGAGGTTAGGATTGAACCCCATTCAAACCAATAAGAAAGTCATTCAATTGGACAAAATAGAGGTCAATGTAGTGGGAGAGTTAAAGAACATACATGTCCAAGTTGGGTCTGATCCTAGGATCCTAACTAACATTGACATTCAGGTAGCTGATATCCCTGAGACCTATGGTATGCTACTAAGCTAAGATTTGATGAAAAACTTAGGGGGATATCTCTCCCTGGAATTTTCGCATATGTGGCTATCATGGAAAGGGATTCCTAATCAGATTAGGATTGAAAGTGAACCTCGCCTCAAGCATATCATCACTGAGTACAATTTTCCCAATGAGGTGGCTTACTTTGAGACAAAAATAGGGGTTTATAAACAAGAGGAAATTCTAACCTTCTCGGTTCTTCATTCTAAGGACATGTCGATGTAGAAACTCCCTGACTCCACGATTAATGAAAATCAGCAGGCCTTGATTAGAAAGCTGCAACAAGACCAATTGGTCTTAGGGGCAGATATAGATCTGCAAAGTCTCCTACTCCCTAACTGGTGTAGGGTACATTACCAAAGTCATTCTAAATTGACTTGTCAACCGTGCAGGGATATTTTAAATCATGTTTCCCAAGCTAACAAAGCTAGCACAAGTCATCCTGAGAACATTGTAGACCACTTTCTATTCGAAGTCCAAGAAGCAACAATGCTAACCATGGACAGGGTGCCTTCAATAGGAGTTCTTTCTCAAATAGATCCCACCCTAGATATACTCCTTAATCATGTTCATAAAGAGCAGCCCCAAGGTTTGTTTGATACCCCTGCACTCATAAATGAAACAAAACTCAAGGAATCAACATAAGGGACAAATGACTGCCAAGAAAATAACCAGAGGTCAGATGATGCAACTGAGCCAAAAGTGCAAAGTGTACCTAGAGAACCTTTAGAGAATTCTTCCCCTGTGACTAGCCCCAAGGATCAGGAACTCCCACCTTTGGTTGATCCTATTCAAATACCTATGAAAGCTTCAAAAGGATTAACCCCTACTTGTGACCCGTTGTGGACCCTAACCTTTGATGGATCCAAGTCCAAGACCGGTTGTGGTGTTGGAATTGCACCAACCAACCTGAAAGGGAAGGTTTTCTTTGCTTCTTATAGGCTACAATTCAGGTGCACTAATAATGTGGCTGAATATGAAGCTTTGGGTCAAGGATTAATGTTTGCACATAAGAAAAGGGTCACTGCCTTGGTATTCCAAGGAGATTCAGAGGTTGTTGTCAAGCAAGTGCGCAACCAGTACACCTGCCACAATAAAAGGCTAGTAGCATATAGAAACAGGGTATGGAATCTCATCGAAGACTTTGATGCATTTGGGATCAAGTTAATCCCTAGAGAAGAAAATTAGGTGGCTGATTCACTGGCTATTGTTGCAAGCACCTTGGAGCCTATGCAAGGCTCCAAATTCAAAAGATTCTTAATGGAATTGATGTCCACCCCAGCTGTTCCTAACAATATCAAGAACTTCCAGGTCTTTAATGATGATCGAAATATCCTTGCTTTCCTAGAAAGTTTAGATGTTTTTGAAGGATAGATTATAGATGAATCCAATAGGGATCAGGGAGATTGGAATCCTGAGGAATGTGATACAGAAGGATTCCTTAATTTTGAAAAGTAATAGCATTCCCAAGGGAATGGTGGCATTGGAGAGAACTTTTGACTCGGATCCGAAGGCTCAAGAAAAGATATCAGCTGAAGGTAAGGGAGGTGAATATGAAATGGTTAACCTAGCTAACTCAGGTCCTAAAAAGAATTTCTGCATAGGGAAGGCCTGCCCCAAAACTATTAGAAAATACATAGTAAGAGAACTTAAAAGGGATATTGTTGCGATCACATAGGGGTATGAGATCTCCAGACCTTTGATTCTTCTATTATGACCCACACTATCCCCTTGAAGCCTGAGGCTAAACCCTTCCGATAGAAGCAGAACCCTATCAATGCTCTGATTGAGCCGTTAATTTATAAAGAAGTTCAAAAAAATTTGTCTGCAAGGATAATATTCCTTGTGCGTCATTCAACGTGGGTGGCTAACCTAGTCCCACTCTGCAAGAAGAATGAGGAGATTAGGCTATGTGTCGATTTTAGAAACCTAAATAGGGCTTCAGAGAAGGATAATTACCTGCTCCCTTCCTTGGAAGAGGTATTACAAACTATCAATGGAGCATAGATGATGTCATTCTTGGATGGTTACTTTGGGTACAATCAAATGATGGTTGACCTGGAGGACAGGATGAAGACAGCTCTCACTACCAAGTGGGGAACATTCACATACAAAAGGATGCCATTTGGTCTGATAAATGCTAGAGCAACTTTCCAGTGTGCCATGGACATGGCCTTCAAATATCTAATTGGCAAATGTATTATTGTTTACATAGATGATCTAACAGTGTTCTCCAAGGATTGACTTAATCATGCTGTCGACTTGGCCAAGGTTCTCCAGAGGTGTATTCAATATGGCGTCTCCTTGAATCCCAACAAGTGCATGTTTGGAGTCTCTGAAGGAAGGCTCTTGAGACATATAATTTTAGAAAGGGGAATATCAATCAATCCAAACCGAGTCGAGTCCATTCTAAAGATCACTCGAATGGGAAGCAAGAAAGAAATGAAGTCTTTCTTTGGGAAAATCATCTTCGTGAGGAAGTTCATCATGGGCTTTGCTGAAATCGTGAAACCCCTAAATGAAATGATGAAGAAGGACACCAAAATAGAGTGGACTAAGGAGGTAAAGGCCACATTCGCACAAATCAAGCGATCTATCTCAGAGGTGCCAATTTTTACCAGCCCCAATTACACCAAGCCATTCTACATCTATTCTTTCGCCTTTGAGAACTCACGTGTGCAGTCGTGTTAACTCAACGCGGACAAGAGTCAGGTGAGAGGCCAATCGCTTTCATGAGTTCTCCCTTCAAGAATGAAAAAGTTAGATACCCACTCTTGGAGAAGCAAGCTTTTGTACTGGTTCGAGCTATTAAGAAATTATGACATTATATTCTTTGTATTCAAGTCGTCATTGTAGTTCTGGATGTAGCTGTCAAATCCCTACTGATGTAGAGTGAGCTAGGAGAAAGAAGGGGAAAGTGGATGGCTATCTTACAGGAACTCGATATGGAGATATTCCCTATGAGATTAGTTAGGGGCACAAGTCTATCTCAGTCCATGGTGGATGCGAGTAACAACATTATTTGCTAGCAATATACGACCCAGTCCTTCTCCAACAATCCCTGGTATGCTGATGTGGTCCATCTGATGCTCAACAATCATTGTCCAGAGGGAATGAATTCTACTCAAAGGAGAGCCCTAAGACTGAAGAGTTATTATTATATGTTCAAGGGAGGGTTGCTATACAAGAGGAATTTTGAAGGACTATACTTAAGATGCCTTGATCATCAAGAGGCCAAGCAAGTGATCTCCAAATTTCATGGGAAACATGGCACAAGTTATGGTTCCATAGATTCTTTGGCACACCAGATCCTTAAGTTTGGTTATTATTGGCCTTGTATATTCAAGGATGCATACCAGCATGTGAGGACATGTCACACTTGCTAGGTTTCTACACCAAGGGAATGCTATGCAGCCATGCCACTACAACGCGTTACGAGGTAAGGCTATTTGCCCAGTGGGCACTGGATTTCATTGGAATGATTAACCCGAATTCCTCTGTAGGACATAAGTTTATCTTGACTGCTACTGATTACTGTATGAGGTGGACAGAGGCCATACCTTGCAAAAAATAGCACAATCGAGGTAGTGATCAAGTTCCTCACCAAATGCATCACTACGAGGTTTGGGTACCCTTCACTCTGGTATGTGATAATTGTTCCACTTTTTCTTCTGTTGAGTTTATTTCTTGGGCCTATGAGCACAAGATCGTCTTGAAGTATTCCTCAAACTATTATCCACAAGGCAATGGAGTTGCAGAGTCTACCAATAAGAATCTCTTAGGGGTGATTAAGAAACTGTTAGAACACAACCCTAGGGACTGGCATATCTAGCTGAGATTCACATTATGGGCAGATAGGACTAGGTTTAAGGCTACCTTAAACATCTCACCATTCAAGCTGGTATATGGCCAAGAGCCTATCTTTCCTATCCATCTGCAAATACCTATCCTGGAGTTCATGCAAAAATTTTACTCTAGTGACAATAGAATAGAAGTCAGATTGGCTGCTTTGTTAAAATTAGAAGAACAAAGAGATGCTGATTTGCAACAATTTTTCAACCATCAGGCTGTTGTCAAGTGCTAGTTTGATAAAATAGCCAAAATAATTTTTTTTAGAATATTAAACCTAGTGTTGTTATGGGATAAAGCCAATGAAAAGAAGGGCAACCACCAGAAATTTGACAAACTCTGGCTGGGTCCTTATCATATTGCTGAGATCCTAGGGGAAAATGCTTTCAGACTGAGTATTTTAACTAGTGAACGGGTTCCATTGCCTGTCAATGGGCAGTTCCTCAAGCACTATTTCAAGTCATGAGGCTTGTTTATTTATGTTCTGAATATAAGTTTTCGTTGTTCTTTATGTAAATGTTTTATTTGTTTCCTGTTTGTAAATAATTTGCATTTATATTCATGGCTTTTGTACTTTGTTTTGTAAACGACTTTTCCTCTATGTGAATAACTTACCACTCTTTGTGCAGGTAATTTGCTTTCTCCTTGTAAACATCTCCCTTTGGTTCTTTTTCTTTCCTTTTTTTTTTGTTTGTTCTGTTATTTAGGGATCTATCTTTTCTGTTACACCTCAAAGTGGTTGGTTGTTACTTCAAGCATGCTATGGTCATTAGGAGAGAAGTGGTTTAGGTATTTTCAAGTTTACTTGTTGGATGATTCTATCCTTAGTTCATTGTTTCATGTTTATGGGCAATAAAGGTTGTGGAAAGTTTTTGGGAACAAGGTACCAAGTAACATTCATTGGCTCCCTTGAATTTGTCACAAATTATTAAAATCATCTCCCTTTCTAGTAGTATATTTGTCCCAGAATGACAGTATTGTAAAATTTGAGTGAAAATTTTGGCTTCCAAGTGTTGTTATGAGGTCCATTGTAGTTTTCAACCCAGATCAAATGTTGAACATCTAACATATTGAGAAGAAAAACAAAATTAAATGAAATACCTGAAACTCCAAAAGAAAAAGAAAAGAATTATCAAAAGAAAAGAGGATTCAATATGAATGGGTGATTCCAGTATCTCTGCTAGGGCTATGGATGCCTGTCCGACTGTAGAGCAATGCTGTGAGAGAACTAGAGGTATCTCAGTCAAGGCTATGGATGGCTGACTGGCAGTGGAGCAATGCCCAGGATATCATTGCACGAAGGAAATCAACTCATGTAGCCCAAATTTTACACATTGTTATTCAAAAGATGAAGAACTTTATGAAAGGAATGGTGCACTATCAAGCACACACACAGATTCAGGGGTAACCATTGATTGACTTACATTTGAGATTTTAGTTGTACCTTGCTTGTTTTAATTGACCTAAATGGAGTTGTGATGTTCATGAACCAGAGTTCTGGGTAGCTAAATCCTTGAGATTCATGAAAATGGTTAAACCATTTCCCCAGCCAAGTCGCCATTTGTTATGCCTTGCATAACCACTCCACTTTGATCTAGATCAAAGTGTATCCCCCTTCTCTTTTGGTTTCTTTGTTTGTTTTATTTTCCTTGCTCTTGGGTTGCTTTTATCTTCTACTTCAATTTCTCTTCTGGTTTTGTTTTAGCTTTGGTTTTGTTTCAGCTTAATTTGGTTCCCTTCTTGCTAAGTATTGAATGAAGTAATCACAAGCCAAAGTCTATCTTATGATAATGTATCTTATGTCCCTCTGATGACTAATGGAAGCATGTGTTTTGTAGGATTAAAATCTTGCACTTGATGATATTCGCTAAGGGAGCTCGACCGGAATGCATTTCCCAATCCAGTTGGCCATGAAAATCAACCAAGGTAGGAGTCGGCAAGACCCTGCTGATGTCTTGTCGACTACCCGTGCTCTATGATGGAAGTGCGTCTGTGTTTCCTATTGGCAAGACTTCACGATTGTCATGGCGAGTGGAAATTACAGACGGGCTCTATCGGCAAGACAGGGGTCATCCTTTCGGCGACATGGAAATTCCTATTGGCATGAGGGGTTTCTTTCGAAAAGAGGTCATGGCGAGCTCTTCGGGTCTAACCGACTATCACACCACCAGCAAACACTTCGACCATACATATTGAATTTGGTATGTGGTCTTACCGAAGGTTCCATGTCTCCCCGACAAGGGTGTCTTTGGTGAGAGAATTAATAGGTCTTGCCAACCACCATCAAATGGGTTCTTATATCGCCATAAGGTTATCTCCCCGCCAAGAGGTCTCAGCAAAGAAATAAAGTCTCGTCGACTAGAAAAAGGATCAAACACTTCGGTGGGAGTCTTTTCTTCGGTATAAGGTCATGGCGAAGTCTTTTGGTCTTGTCGACCGGTGACATGGAAAAGGCTTCGGTGGGAGATATTGAATTCGGGATGAAGTCTTGCTGATAGCCTAATGTCTCACCGAAAAACCACGCGGGAGTCTATTGGTGGTCATCGGCGAGAGAACCAGTAGGTCTTGGCGACCAAAGAGTGATTGTGCAGAGGTCTTCACCAAGATGTGAGATGTCTATGGGACATCTCACCAACAAAGGAAAGTCACAACGACACAGATGAGAGTCACTGTAGGTCTTGTCGAAGGATTAGTCTTTAGTAGCACATTGTGGGCTCGATATAAGGTCTCACTGAATACATTTGGTCATGCCGACAGGGCACAAGGAGGGAGGTCTTTCAGTAAGACCACAAAAATGTCCCAGCAATAGCAGGGTTCAGCAAAGGAAGCTTCGGTTGGCATAAAGTCTCACCGACCGAAGGAGGTCTTGTCGATGTGGAAGAGCCTGTGGAGAGGAAAGGGACATGCCAAGAGGTCTCAGCAAAATGTAGGAGTCTCGGTGACGCACTGGGAATGAAAGAAAGGCATGTCGGTATAACTGAAGAGGGGTCTCCCCGACATAATAGGATGCCAAAGAATGATGAATTTGGCATAGTGTCTGGCCGACTTATGAAGGTCACACCAAAGCAAAGGAGCCCGAAGAGGACAAAGGGAGCTCGGGAAGACTTGGAACGAATGTAGTGGGTTCGGTAGGATGTCCAACCGACTCGAGAGAGTCTCAGCAACACAGAGGATGAGCTCGCCGAAGGATATGGCACTTGGTGTAATGTCTCACTGACTCATGCAGGTCACATTGAAAGGAAGAAAGTGGGCTCAGCGATGGTCTTTTGGAGCTCGAGATAGCTTATGTAGCCTGCCAAAATGTCTTGCCGACTGTCTCATGTCTTTCTGATGGCTGCCCTATGGTAAAGTCACATCAGGGAGACACTAGAGGTGTCTCACTGACATGCGATGCTAAGCTACCTGATTTTGACCGTCGAAGAGTCTTGTGTGGCTGGCGACTGCCCAATCAGATGGGTCCATTTCTGAGAGTAGGTGGCGATGGATCAAATGTTCAGGTCTGCAGGGAGGCCTGAAGGCTTTTCTAGAGGGATGGTCAGCATACAGAGAAGTCCAGGACATGAGGGAAATTGAAAGAAAGACAAAATATTAGTGACTCATAGGGATAGCTGTGGCCATTGTTGGTGAGGAGATAGATCGATATTAATGATGATCTTTTGAGCATTCAAGGCAGATTGCAGGGGGAGTTCAAAGATGGACACCAAGAGAGAGGAGTAAATGCAACAGTTGCTAGAAGATCAAAAGGACTTCTCCTAAGGATAGAAATCCTTCGTGAGCATGGACAGTAGGTTTCGTATTGAATATAGTTTTGGCTTTCCTTAGAAAGATCTAAGAGCTGACTCTCCTAGATGCAGATATTTTGTAAACCCTAATGTAGGGGGACAACAAATTATCTTGATGTATTATGTATATAAGGCATGCTTGCCTCTTTGAAAAGGTTAGAATTTTTATGGTCAGAACTGTTAAGTGTTAGCACTTCTAGGATAGAGCTTGGAATTTTAGAGAATTTTCTTAGACTAAGAACTATTAGGAGTCAGTCAGTGAACAAAAGTAGATAGAGTTGCATCTTGATTCTTAGTAATGAGAGCTTATTTTGTCTTCTTGGTTAGTAGTAAGGTTTTAGTATAGACTATGATGTATTTTCTTAATTCTCTTAGTGTAGTTGGAAACAATATGAAGATTCAGATTCTCTGTACACTGTTGACTGTGCCAGCTTTGTAAATATTGTTTATCTGTTTTAAATAATAGTAGAAGCAATCAGAGTTTAATCTACTTCATGTTGTGTTCTTGAATGATACTTGTCTTATTTTGATCATTTGATTTGTGGAGCCTTCAAGGAATGAAAAATTATTTTTTGTTTTGTTTAAGTGGTAATTAAAATCTATTATACGAATTAGCACTGTGAATGGAAGAGGCTATGTGTCAATCACAAGCTTATCTTGTTGTGCAGTTTTGGTTTACAAATTCCTTGAAGTTAACAAGTCTGGTTAAGGTTGGATGAACTATTGTTCTTTCTGTTTAAAAACCTGTATATATCTTTTGTTGTTTCTTTAAAACCCCAATTAAAGTAGGCTTTATTTTCATGCTTGATTTAAGAACAGTATAGAAGCTCAACACCAGCAGGACCCTTGAATATTACTATTGCATTGGCCACTAAGTAACATTAGCACAGTTGAGACCCAACTACAAAGACCTTGGGAGCTAAGGCATCCATGTGTTTCCTTTCTCTTTCAGGAGAAGCAGAGTATCAATATTCTATTTGCATTGTTGTGGTGCCAAAATCGCCATCAACAAGATGTTAAAAATAGGGGAACTTATTGTGAATGTTCATATAATGTGCTGGTTTATTCCAAGATTATTCAAAGCCACCAAGATGTGCGACGAATGCCTCATTTTACATCTTTAGAATGGAGGAAATTTACACCTCCTCTCTTCTCTTAAATTCCTAGGGCCATAAATGAGCATGGCTTCATAGAGTATCCCAAGCATTTTAGGCATCGCTAAAGAGACTAGAATCGATGGATTATCAAGGTTTCCATCCTTGTAATTAAATTTTTCCATTATGTGGCTAAACCCACAGAGTGCTTTGTGTACAGTATATTTGAACTACAATATTCTTTTGGGATGAATTTCATTGTTTAATTAGGTTCTGATGTGTAGAGAGAATCTCTCTATGCACTCATCCTAAAGAATGCGATGGTTGTTTATGGCGGGGAAATCATAAAATATAGTTTGTTTGTTTTTATGTTGTTTTGGTTTGGTTTTTAAAGGACTCATTTGATCATGGGATGGCATGATAAAACCCAAGAGGGGCACATAAAACTACTTCAGTGCCATTGGATACTTGGATGGCCGTCTAGATTTAGACCACAGTACTGAAATTTTTATCCAAATGGGAAGCAAATATTGCATGGAAATATGTATGATGGCTTCAAAAATAACATATGGAAATGAGTCTATTTTCAATGCATATTACTACCTAGAATTTCTGAGTGAATCCAATGATAAAATTTAGCAAGAGAATGGATCAAGTGAAACACATAACCTTTTGGGTGGTAATCATGTCTAGGGTGGTTGTCAAACTGTCATGCCTCGCTCCTATTCCCTCTTGTAAGCTTCCTCAACTCTGCTTCTTTCCATACATGTCACCTTGAGTAATTGTTACACTTAGAATAATATTATTTTATTCTAAGTGTAATGCCCATCATGATGCCATACACCCTATACAAGCTTAGAATGTAAATGAATCACCAAATGCTATACCCTTGGTTCCAATTTCAATTATTTCATGCATATACTAATGTGCATATGTATTAATGTCTTGTATGATCATACACAAATTAATTTATGTAACTTAATGATAGTAAACAATTTGGTTTACATACATAAATATTTTTGTTTGTTTTTTTTTTTAAACATTCTTAATAAAAGATGGGTAACTTTAGTACGATAAAAGCTCTCAAGAGAATCTAATATTTTAATTTATGACCTAAGTTTAACCTATGTATCTATCTTGCAATTTAACAAACCATGACATTCATGTAAGGTAAACACCTCCAAAATCTCATTATCACATTAAAGCTAATAAATTTATTGATATGAGAACATTCTATTTCTATTTGGAGTGTTTATGACAATTTGATGGCAACTTTCTTTTCCCATTGACATAGGTTTATGTTTTAAATCTATATACAAATATTTCATAATGGATAATACTTAATTCTTTTAAGAAAAAAATAAATCTAAGTTTGACTAAATTTATTCCATTCCATTATTCAGCATCTACTATTAGTTGTTTAATCCAACCATATACCACTAAAATCTACATACACAAACATGTACTCCCTAAATATCAACCCACCTATAATTTTCTATCGACATACTCCTTGAACCTTCCTTATGTGCAAGTTAATTTATTTTATTACTATTATTATAAGTTTTATTATTATTCTAGAATTTATATCGAGCCTTCTATCGACATAAACCTTGAACCTTCCTTAAGTGCAAGTTAATTTATTTTATTGTTATTATTATAAGTTTTATTATTATTCTAGAATTTATATCAAGCCCTTCAAGCAAGCGCGATTGGCAGTTGCAAATGCCATGGTGGACATGCATGAAAAGTATGCAAACTTTTAGAGCAGAAGCAAGGCGCGACTGGGGGTACATGTGGACTTCATGGTAGATTGCATGAAATGGATTTATTAAAAAGGTTTTAGAAACTTTTCACCAAATGAAAAAAGGAATGTTAAATCCAAATTCCACGTCATTCCCAGAGAGATACCATGTTATCTCAAGGATCTCCCTATCTATCTCCCTATTCATCAAGCATGTATATTTTAATATTTGCTTGCTTATATTTTAATAAGGTTGTACATAGTGTGCCCATTTACATATACCTTGCCATGCCCTTGCTAGATGTCTCAACCAAAATTTATTTCAGACTCAGGTACTCATCCTCCCCGCACATGGAAGAATTTCATTGTTTCTACTCGGATAACTAAGGCACTGCCCTAACCCTAACATTTTACCCACTTCACCTTCTTGGCTATCTACTTCAGAAATAATACTCTCAAATAATTTATGTAGATGTTGTGATCTGATAATGCCAGTTGGGTTTGGAGGTTATGGCCAGTCTCACCTTGCATCAAAATAGCAATGAATGATTTTGTAGAGTCCTAATCACGGACTTACATATCATAAAAGAGCTTCCCAAAAAAATATACAGTTACCTTAAGCTATCATCAAGTATAGAAAAATCATTACACAAAGCGAGGATCTACAGAAAATGATATAACTCTATTTCCTTGGTGTTATATTTTAGTATTGTCTAGTTGGAGAGTGGAAGCACTTCTTATGTCACACCTCTTCTCCAAGATAATTTGTTTTGGCAAAGAATTTGGTACATCTGTGATGATTTTTCCAAAGAATTTCCTACAACTGTGACAAGTTTTCCTCTTCAACATTTGAAAATTAACAACAAATCAGAGAATATGCCTTAAATTTTTCCAAAAACATGAAGAACTGACTGAGGATGCAACTACAATTCATGGGATATTCTTACTAGCTGCCATTTGGTACTGGAATCCATGCAAACTTCTACAAAGCTCATAACCATTCATTTTAGGGGAACTACTAGTGCTGGAGTCTGCTACAAATGTCATGCCTATGCCTTGTGTCTAGGAAACCTCTCCTCCACGCGACCAATAAATGCTAATTTTTGACAAAATCTTACAGGAAAGATCTAACCTAATATCTATATTGGCAGCATTAAACACAATTCCTAAAATGAACACCCCTCCCTCAAAGCATCTATGCATGGTCATGCACATCAATTAATGGTGCTATTACAATCACCATCCTTATTTAACTCATTACATGAATCTCACTTATTTTCTACTCCTCACAGCTAGTACTATGTGGTTCGTGGATAGGGGTGCCATGCCCTTTGACCATCCCTACCATACCTATCCCATCGTGCACAGTACAGGGGCCCCACTTCCATTCTTTTGTGGTTGAAATTAATGTGCATGGAACAGTACAAGGACATCGGAGCACCCACAAATGGGCAGCAGAAAATCAGACATTAGATGAATCCGGTGGGATTCCCCACCTAGAATAGCCTATCGGCTAATAAAAAATATGTCATTGGTAGGGGTTTACTAGGTTTACTATGACTATTATCCCAAATAATCTACTAATAGTATGCGTAAGAGGTGAAAAAGTTATATTATTGCATATCCAATGAGAGATTGGAGGTTATGTTGACCAATCTTGGTCCTATAGGTAAATATGTTCACTAAAGAGTTGCATTATTCTTTTGGATGGGTTACACTTGGAGATAGAGCATGTAGTTTAGAATTGAAAAAGTTGGCATGCTTTTGGCTCATCAATTCAAGGAAAAAATATTCAATTTTTATGTCTTCTTTCCTAGTATATATGATTTGAAATGGAGAACATAGGGAATTTTTTGTGTAGGGATATTATTTTAAAATTTCTCCAAATTCAAATTCTAGAAATTATTAAAACATAGAAACTTCATTTTTCTTTTATAATTATTATTTGATAAATCATATATTGGATGTGTACTATCTAGGATGGGATTTTTCATTATATATTATATATGGCATATGATTTTTTCTTTCACTTCTTCTCATATTACTTCTTTTTTTGATATAATGCCACTAATTTCTATATTATTTTATTAGATTTATTATACTTGGTTTTCAATCTTGATTAGGTTCACTAGGAATTGTTATATTTTCCTCTCAAAGTCTTGAATAGTTTGTAAATGTGATTGATAGCCTAATGCACAACTATGATTTTATAAGTTCCTGATAAAGAGGTAGAAGGTAATTGAAATGACACAACGCGTTCAGTGGAAAATTTTAAAAGAGGAAGAGAGTCACATTGTGACAAAAAAATACAAGATAATGATGCATGGGTGGTTTCTTTTTACATAAGTCATTTGTATACAACATGATGATTTTGTTATAGAGATTAACTAATAATAACTAGGTGGAACTTTCTTCTGTTAGGACCAAGCTTAATTATTATTTTTAAATCATAGTTAATCTTGCACATATGATTCCCACTCTATAAGTGATTTTGAATTTGACAAAAAGACTTATCTTTTTTATCTTAGAATTGTTTGAGTAGGGATTCAATTAATATTTTAATGGAAAATTATAATTTAGTAGCTATGATAGAAACAAATCAACCAAATATTAGTGCTATGATAGTCTAGCTAGGATATCCATGTAAAAATAAGGGATTATGTCACTAATGCATTGTTGTCAATTTATATTAGGTATACATAAAGTGAAACATAGAAATGAATTGATAATTTAGATCTTTTTTTTTCCTATAATTATTTGATTGTATTAGTAATGTCCAATAGTAATTTTGGGTTAGTTAGAGCACCAACACAAGTAATTTTTTTTGCTACGATAATTTGATTAAACCATGTACACAAAAATATTAGTTTAGTCATCAATACTATGTGGTCAATTAACTCCATGTACACAATAATTGGTATAACATTGGAAGGTAAAATTGAATTCTTTGCACTTTTCACATTTTAACAAACTTCAAATCAAAATAGTTTTCCATTTTAATCAAAACTTGAAGAACTATTTGTAGTGTCAAAAAATTCCATTTATTACATTTTCACACTTGTTTGGGCCCTTGTGAACTAAATGAACCTAATTGTGCCTTATTTAGGGTGTTGTAAAGTATACCTTACACTTTCACACTAATCTAGGGTTTCATAATTAATTGGGCTTCTTTATGCCTTAATTGGCCTTATTTTGCACCCACAAGCCTTAATTAATGCATCTTTCCAAGGATAATCCTGACACATAACAATTCCTAGTGAACCTAATTGTGCCTTATTTAGGGTATTGCAAAGCATACTTTTACACTTTCACACTAATCTAGGGTTTCATTAATCAATTGGGCTTCTTTATGCCTTAATTAATGCATCTTTCCAAGGATAATCTTGACACATATACAATGACCAATCATAATTCATGTGATTTTTGATTGTATGGCCCATATTTAGTGATCTGAGACTCATACACCGCGTTGGGCATATCAATCCCACCTAAGTTTTGGGTCCTCAATCCTGATTTCACATCAATCTAAGCATTTCTTGAAAAATGTGTCTCAAAGCCTAGCCTAATGGAACTCATAGGCCACAAATGGCATATGAGTCCCATGTGGCTTAAACCTAAATTAAATTCAAATTCTTAGTGGAATTTTATTTTCCTAGATCCAATGCCAACTTGTAGAGTTGTAATTTTAGGAAAATTTCCATAAACAAGTATAAATACAAGGTTATTTCACTTATTTTCCACCTACCAAGTTTACAAGTTACATAGCAACTTGAGTATTCATGCATTATAGAAAATTAGGGATCACAAGAGAATACAAGAGTTTAAAAGAGAATTCAAGAGCATTCAAGAGCTTATTATCAAGCATTTTAGAGAATTATTCAAGTATCAAGCATATGTCAAAGTCATCATGCATCATGTTCATTTTTGAACTAACAATTGTGATGTAGGTGTAGTGTATAAAAATGCATACCTTTACATTTTTACACTTAATTTGGACCTATTTTAGTACCCCTTGCATTAAATTCCCTTTAGGTTACCTATTATGGGCCCCTAAGACCCCTTTTGGTGCATCCTGAGGCATACATCAACTATAAACCCAACCAAAATCTATAAACAACCTTTAATCTTGGTAACCCACCTTTTTAAATTAAAAAATAAGTCTTGTGGGACCAAGATTCCATCTAGGGTGCCTTAGTCGCAAGTGCTTTATTTTTCAGGAATTAAGAGCATGAAATAAAAATGTTTAATTTAAATTAGCATTTTGTCAACCTTTGGGATCTAATAATTAGGTTATTAGATTGGGTGCCTATAAAAGTAAGATTCACACCACATTTTTCACATAAGAAGATTGAGATAAGGAAGAAATTTTGACGAAGAGTTTCAAGAAGCAAGCAATTGAAGTCTTGGAGCATCCTTCTATTGTGTTTTTCTAGTTTTCAAGTCTATTTCCAAGTCAAGATATAGCATTTCCTAAGTTTAATGATGGATTCCTATGGAGGATCATGAGAGATTTTAGGTTGGAGATGCAACTAGCCATTCTTCCAAGCCTAAGGACTTGTTTCTTGATTGATTCCATCTTCTATTGTTGTTCTATTTTTTTTCCTAAGGAAGGTATATTTCATGTTTATGACTTATTAGGGTGATTAGAGATCTCCTTTGTAGGTCAGTTTCATTTCCATCTTAGGAATTCTATTCTAATACATTTGAATAGGGTTCCTCCATGTTCTAGCTTGCATAATCTTAGACACACTTAATATTAGGGATCACACACATTTCCATTTTTAGATCTATACATTTTCATCAAGGCTTAATTTCCAAACAAGGGGTTTGACCAAGGAAAAGCCCCATAAACAATCAATCAAATTTCCTTTGTTTTGCAAGTTATTTACAAGTTCAAATCTAAAGTATTAGTGAAGAAGTAAGTGCAAACCTTGAACCTCAGGACCACATTCAAAAATTCTAGAAATTCAAGATGGGACTAAGTCACCACCTAGAGTGTCTTAGTCCTCCCAAAGTTACTTTGTAGAGATTCTTTCAGATATAGTTCCAACATCCAAAGATTCTACATCTACCTTGAAAAAAGGTAGTGGGAATAAGACAACAATAAGGGCGTCTTAGTCCTCCATAATACTTTTTGACAACATTTTTGCATTTTCAGAATCCTCTTCACATTTCCAAACTTCCCAGGTACACACATCCTAACTTCCTATTGCATAATTTCATCATTTAGCTTGCATCATTAGTTTTTGTAAGTTAACAGTAAAGTGTTTTTTCCAAGCTTTTGTTTGGTGGTGAACCCCTCAAAGCCTAAAGAGCCCCTTCCTAGGTCTTTCTTGTTGAGAATTGACTCACCCTGTGAGTTGATATTCAATCCAATTTAGATTCCTAGGAAATTATTGAGTGACCAAGAGAGAATAGAGGTGGGCACTCTCACTTCCCATTTTCTCTTTAGTTCATTTTGGTGAACCCGACATTTTAGAGCATTCATTTTCTGATTTGGAGTTCATTAAAGTCCTAGATCTAGGCTGCATTCATTCTTTCATTGCATCTTGCATTAGTGAATTACATCTAGGGTTTCTCATATTTACATTAGTGAAAGTGCATATAGGTTGCATTTTTTCTTTCTTGCATAATCTTATCTCATTGAAAAATTGAAAAGTGCATTGTTCATCTTCATAATTACATTTAAAAAAAAATTATTGCATTAAAATTTGAAAAAATTGCATCCAACTTCTTATCATTACTTACTTTTTCTTTCATTCATTTACATAGTTTTCTATTTCTAAACATCAGGTCCTTGGGTAGGAAACCTAGGAACACTAGTATCAACTTATATTTTGTTGATTTTTTGAAAAAAACCCTTATTGGGACTAAAACGCCCTTACTGGCATCTTAGTCCCTTTGTGAGTTTCTAGTGCAAAATCCTATCTGAGTTGTCATTGTTCCAATATTTGGAACCTCCAAATTTCATTAGGAGGACCAAGATGCCCTTCCTAGCATCTTAGTCCCTATAGAGTTTAAGGTTGCAGTTTTTAGGGTTAGATAGTGAATTTTTGTTCTTCTATTTGTCGTAGTTTATTTGTTGTTTCAGTCTATCAATTTACTATTTAATGCATTTCCATAGTTCATGTTTACAATTTCTTGATAAAGATAGATTATTTCACTTTCATTTTGTTAGAAATAGATTTCATTTTACATTCATTAGAAAATGAAAACATAAAAACCAAAAACATTACATATAAACAAGTGCACATTTATGGTTAGTACGTTAAAACCCTTTTGTCCAAGTTAGTGTAACCCTCAAGATTTTTACTAGTGATTAATTTTATATGTTAGTTGAATCCCTTGAGGACTTCATCTTGCAAGGTTCGTCCACTAAGGCTTGTTCAAAAAAACGTAAACAAAGAGAAGTAATTGTCATTCAACCTCAACGTATCCTCTATCCATCTTCAAACAAACCTCAACCTACAAATTTTTTTTTCCTTATCCTTGAAGTACCTAAAGAAAATGTGTCACAACAATTGAGTTATAATATTTTTTCTCATACATATAACACAAGGAATAATAGACAACCTTAACCTAACCCCATTTCATTACCATTGCCTAATCCTATATTACCTAATGCTCCTTGTTTACCATCACATAATGGAAAGGAGTATGATCTTGTTGAACAACTTAAGAATACTCCTACTAATATTTCCTTATGGGATCTTATTCAAACCTCACCTATTTACCAAACTATGCTTCAAACATCCTTACAACAAGTAGTGGATCCTCTTGGTACAAATGCAAATGATGTGGTAGCTCTAATACAACGAATGCATACAATTAATGTAGACATTACCTTTCACCAAGATGAGCTCCCTCCATTGGAAATGAGAAAGAAATATGATGCATTCACGATAATAGCTAGATACAACAACACAAGAATAAAAAGGGCCCTTTCTGATAATGGTTCACCTTTGAATGTGTGTAGTGTTAACCTTTTAGATAAGTTGGGAGTGGATAAATAAAAATTGAAACCTGATTCCTTATCAATCTAAGGATTTGAAAATATAGGAAATCAACTGCTCAATGTGATTACTTGGCCTATTTCAATTGGAAAGGCTACCTTATAGACCCCTATTCATGTTATGCCTCATGAAATTTCATACAATCTTCTTTTAGGAAGACCATGGATTCATGAGATGCACGCGGTGCCTTCGATTCTTCATCGTATCATGAAGTATGTCTATAAAAACATGATATAACAAATTTAAATGGACCTCAACCCTAAAATTTGTTTACAAGTTGAAGAAGGAAACACTAGTCCTTTGAAAAAATTTAATTCCAACATAAAAAATAGAACCCATGAAAGAGGAAACACAAGAAATGGAAACATTGTCAAAATTAGTAGATGATGCTTGGGGTTCCTTGGAATTCACACCTTCATTTATGGGAGAATATATAATCACAAGAAAGGAAGATGAAAAACAAAAGCAACCAATGGTTATGTTAAGATAGAACTCAGGAGAAAACTCACAAGCATCTACCTCATCTACTCTTGAAGAAGAAACAAGCTACACAAAAAACTTCGATGAGATAGATTATCAATAACCACAAAACTCAAAAGAAATGGAAAGACTTTATGGGAGAGGTTATGAACTTATGAAGCAATTGGGTTATAGTGGAAAAGGATGTGGAAAGAAAGAACAAGGAATTCATGTTCTTGTAGAACCTAACATGCAAGAAATGAAAAATACCTTGGGATACTATCCTTCTAAGATAATGCAAGAAAACAAAAGAGTTTCATTAAACATCAACACCGTTATGTGTAAACCAAAACTCAATCTCACTTTGAAACATCTAGAATTGCTTGACATGAATTATGAACCATCATAGGAATACTTTGAAGATGATGAAGCCTTGAAACAATGGATAGGATTTTATGATAAACCATCTACTCATCCTTAAAATAAAAGGATACATGTGCTATGATTAGCACCAAGAAAAAAGATGAAGAAAAGGAGAATGGTGAGATAGACATGAATAATGAAGAATACAACCCTGAATTTCCAAGATCAAATAAACTTCCTTTACGGGATATCGTGGACATAGCAATGGACATCAATGATAAAGAGAAACTGGTTAAGATAGGAAATTCCTCGATGATGGAGAACAAGAGGATACTACAACTCTGCTTCTTGAATTTCCCAAACATTTTGCTTGGACTTATTCGAATATACAAGGAATTGATCCTAAAATTATAACACATAACATAATCCTTGCTGAAAATGCTAAGCCCATCAAACAAAAGATTCTAAAGATGAACCCTAAAATAGCCTTGTTGGTTAAGGAAGAATTTGAAAACCTCCTTGAGGCTGGCTTCATAATACCTATAGACTATTCTGCTTGGATCTTGAACATTGTCATAGTTGCAAACCCTGACAATTGTATTAGGATGTGTACAATTTTTTTTAATTTAAATAAAGCATCTTTAAAAGATGACTTTCCTCTTCCTAATATTGACATGATAGTATACTTGACTACGTGACATGCTTTGTTGTCATTCATGAATGGAATTTCTGGATACAATCAAATATTCATCAACCATCAAGATTAGTACAAAATAGAATTCACAACTGTTTAGGGAACATTTTGTTGGGTTATGATGCCTTTTGGATTGAAGAATGTGGGCACAACATATCAATGAGCTTTGACACTGATATTTCATGATTCCATACATAAGATTTTGGAAGATTATGTTGATGATATTCTAGCTAAATCTTTAATAAGACAATACAACGTGAATTTTCTTCAGAAGATTTTTGAGTAAATTCAAAAATACAACATGAGATTGAATCTGAAAAAGTGTGTCTTTGGTGTAGATGGGTATGTGCAAGATCATCATGGAAAAAATAGGCCCTTAAGTAGCAAAAAATTTAGAAAAATCAGAGTTAGGCAACTTGACGTAAAAATTTGAGTAAGTTATCTATATTATTTTAAAAATATGTAACAATAGAATTTGTAGCAAATTGAATGTAGTTTCTAAACTAGTAGGTTTATTTTAAAAAATACATTTGGTGCAAATTTGAAATTTCAATGCTATAGAACTTAAATTTTAGGGAAAAAATAAAGTAGGTGTATGCCACCATAACCACAATAAAATAATAATATTTTTTATAAGATTTTAGATATAAGTAGAGGACTCATGTCCGATGTGATGCATAATTTTTGTAATTTTTTCCAAGTAAATAATTAATTATGAATTTTTATTACAACTTTTAAAAATATAAAAATTCATATGTCTGACCACCTTAACTTGGTCAAAACTTTATGAAATTCATTTTTTTTAAAATCCTATAATATGAAAAGCATAGAATGTGACACATGTTTTGGATTCAAAAAATGTGATACTATAATTTGAAAGCTATAAATGTTTTTCAATCAGCCTATCAATCAGAACTTTAGTCATAATTCAAATAGAAAATGAATAATAATTATTTATTAAATTCAATGTTAAGAATAATTTATATTGGTGGAAATCTGAGAATCTCCTTTAAAAAACCCTTTTTGTTTCATCAAATTTGGGTTAAAAAAAAAGTCATCAGCTACATACCCTACACATACCCATCATATCGCCATTTTTTGGCCCATCATGATACTGCACATACCAAGATAGTGGAATTTTTTTAGGTTTTATCATATCTCATAGAGGCATTAAGGTGGATACAAAGAAAATTGATGCTATTGTTAACATTTTTCCTCCTAGAAACATCTTTCAATTGCATACATTACAAGGAAGAACTGAAGTTATTCAATGATTTGTAGCATCCTTAGTAGATTGAACATTACCATTTACCCATCTCCTCAAAAAGGGTATGCATTTTGATTGGAACAATGATTGTAAATAGGCTTTTGAGAGTTTTAAGGAATACCTTGTAACTCCACCTGTTTTACAGCCTACAATGCAAAACAAATTGTTTATCCTTTACATAGCCACATCATCCCATGTTCTCACAACATTGTTGGCTCAACAAGACAAAAGGATAATGAACATCCTATTTATTGATTTAGTAGAACATTGATTGATTACGAGAAATGATACATAATGATAGAAAAATAATGTTTGCCACTTGTATTCACTACTGGTAAATTGTGACATTACTTATTGAATGTTGAGATACAATTGATGACAAAGTTTGACCCTTTAAAACACCTTTTCACTAAAACAGACTTATCTAGATGCTTAGCGAAGTGGGTAATGTTGTTGACTAATTTTGACCTTAAATTTGTTTAAAAAAAAGAAATTAAGGGTCAAGCCTTAATTAACCAGTTGGTTGATGCTCCCTCTCCTTTAGCATTACCCAATAATGATTCTTTCCCTAATGATAATGTGTTGTAAATCGATGAGGATGCATGGGAATTGTATTTTGATGGATCTAAGTGTAGAATTGGCTCCGGTGTAGGTGTTATAACAAAAATGCTTGAAAAAGAGCTTATTCTCTTATCATATTGTTTAAAACTCTTATGTGCAAACAACACTACTGAATATGAAGCATTACTCGCTGGATTGCATGCTGCTCTAGTTATGGGAGCTAGAGAAATTAAGATATTTTTTGATTCACAATTAATCATCAAACAATTAAACGAAACATATCAAACAAAGCATGAACAATTATCAAAATACAATAATCTCAAAATGATTTCCTCTCACTATCCTTAAAAAGACTTCACCTTCATTGTGCATACAGTTAGGAAACCATCAATTGATGATAAAAAAAATGAAGTGTTAGCAACAACTAAAGACTCAAGTGAATGGTATGATATGATATTCAATATTTGAAAGACAGCATCTTTCCTAAGCCAACAAATAAAAAGACTTGCCCTCATCTTCAAAAATTTATGTCTAAATATATCATCTTGGTGGAAATCTTATATAACAGGTACTTTAATGACCTTTTGCTTAGGTGTCTTAAACAATCTGAAATCCCTATAGCACTTGAATAGGCTCATGCAGGTGCTTGTGGGGGGTATTTTGGAGGAAGATCATTAGTTCAAAAGCGGATTTGCATGGGATATTATTGGAAAAATATGGAACAAGATTACTTTGAATACGTTATGAAATGTCATAAATGTCAAGAGCATCAAAATTTAATTCATGCTCCTACCTCTGAGCTTCGTGCACAAGTTCCTATTTGGCCATTCTCAGTATGGGATTTGGATATTATTGGAAAAATATCTCTACCTTCATCCGTTGGACATATTTTTATAATCACAATGACAGATTATTTCATGAAATGGGTAGAAAATACTCCTTTGTGATCAATAATTGAGGATGTAATATGTCATTTCATATTGGAACACATTATTGCTTGCTATGGACTTCTTTCTACATTATTTTTAGAAAATGGGACACCATTTACAAATAATTATGTGAAGAAGTTCCTGGAAATGTTTAATATACAACATCAATTCTCAACACCTTACTAACCAAAATATAATGGACAAGCCAAAAAAAAAAACAAAACTCTTGAGAAAGTTCTAAGAAAAATAGTGAACAAACATAATAAATATTGGTATACTCAATTAACATACATGTTATGGGCTTATCGTACTAGTATTAGAACTTCAACAGGAAACACACCTTACAACCTTGTTTATGGTGTCAAGGAAATTATGCCCCTGGAGTTAGAGATTCCCTCCTTAAGAATCACTCTTCAAGGGCTAATTGGTGAAAATACTTATAGGGAACAATAATTACATCAACTTGAAATGCTCGATGAAAGGTGCATCAATGCCCTCGAACATCTTCAAGTATACCATATGTAAGAAAATGCAATGAAGTTATAATGACCATGTCATCCCTTGCTCATTTAACAAGGGTGATTTAGTGCTATACAAGAATAAAAAAAATTCAATGCTAACCTGAAAGACAAAGGAAATTTTAGCCCTAATTGGTTAGGACCTTATGTTGTTCAAGAGAGCTATGGATCTGGAGCATACTTGATATTTGAAATGGATGGTACACCTCTTTGCAAACCTATCAATGCCACACATTTGTGTCAGTACTATGCCTAGCCTTTCTAAATAGTGTGATTTTTTAAACCAGTGCTGTTAGAGTTAATGGATAGTATTCCATTGCCTCTCATGCTTGCTTTGTTCCTAACACATAGTTTCTTGTGTCTTGAATAGTTGAGTAGTGGGTCCAATTTGGCTTTGGATTCTTACTTTAGGTATCATGCTATTAAGACCTTAGGGTATGTTATACTAGATTAAATCCTTATTTTCATTTAATATTCTACAATTAAATCATAAGTGCATTTAATTTACCATAATATACTACATCATAAATTTAAGAAAGCTTAAGAAAAGACATTTTAGATCATGGAGTATTTATTGAATAGTCTAATAGAGATTATTTAATAAATCACATTGACATCTAACACATATAAATATAAATCCACACATGCTCATATATATATCAAAAAGTTTTAATACATTTCATCAAATAGTACAATGTCACTATGGCCTATGGCCTATGGCCTATGTCTACTAGAACCCTCGGGATCTAGTGTCCACACCCATCAAGAGATGGTGGTGTGTGATCAAGATATACTCATGGTAGACATCTCCCGCATAACTCCCCCTCATGTATCAATGCCTCCACACTCTCACTTTGTGTGGTCTCTATCAACCTAGATTCTATCATTCTCTCTTTGTAGTCACTCAACCTCTGATGGTAAGATAGTCTCTCTCTCAAATCTCCAAGCTACTTGAGTCTCCTCTAACTCCACTACCATTGTTGATGCCCAACCCTCATCTCGATCAGTGCACTTGGATATGCTATCAAATGCTCCCCTGAGTCTCACATAAGGCTTTAGCAATTCCATGTGCTGAACCTCGAATGGTGGGGGCATGTACTCTATGATAGTAGCCTCATCTAGATGGAGTGGAATTATCTCATTAGCCATATGTCGGAAGAAGTCCTCAGGATCTATCACAAGTCTTGCAAGATAGAAATCATAAGAATATTCAATATACATCATCATAATATATACATATGCATGAGCGTGATATACATAAAAAAATAAAGCATAATAATAAATCTCATCACCTAGGTCTATAACATGACCTATAGGAATCTCTAATGCCCTACTACTCTCCCTGTGTTCTTGGACACTGACACGTGCAGACTGTGACCTTATAACCCATGTGGGAACTGTATCTCTCCACTTAGGTCTAGGAGTACTAGCCTCCCCTCTGTCACTATCCTTGTTCATAGGCTAGCTCTACTCATCATTTGTCTCCTCGTCATCCTCCTTTCCCTCATAGTCGCTATCTTCCTTCGACTCCTCATCCATATTTGGAAATAGATTTGTTGGATCTACCCTCCTACCTGACTCTTTTTCCTCCTCCCTCAGATTTGGTAAAGGTCCTACAAATCCTATAGGATAACCCATGGGAAAGATAGGTCCTGGCCAAACCACCTCCCACCACTCATCATACTTCTCTATCATGTTGATGTAGTCAGCATCAAACTTTGGGGGCATTTTTGTATCCTCCTCCTCTGCATCACTCTGGACGTCACCTATTGTCAACCATTTAAGGTCCCTAGGTCTATGGGTTCTCTATACTAATCGTCTGTATGAAGACTGTAGTACTAGTCATCTCTGCACCTGCCTAAACTATCTCATGATGCAATCATAGTAGAAGGGTCTCACTATGTGATCATGTCATTCCAACAAAATTCTATCCCTCTGCATTGGCCTCAACTATCCTATAGTATTTGGCCAAAATAGCTCCATTAGATAAGGTATCCATACAATATCCTCCTCTCATAACCTATCAAATCTAACCCTCCAAAATAGTACATCACCATGTTGCCATGGTTGTCTAAGGGGATAATTGAAGGCCCATGGGTACTCCACCACTGTGGCAATTAGAAATCCTTTCGGCCTAGTATAGGTAGTGTGCTCTAGGATCCAAGTCTATAGTAATGTGTAGTGCAACATGATGGTCACCTCTCCATAAGTAAACTGGCCCAAGTCATAGTACAAGTGTGCTAGTATGCTTCAAATCCATGCAAAGATGACATAGTAGTGCTCCATATCTCAAATCATGTGCACTAGCCCCCCTTTAGATGTGCTCCACGACCATCAGGGACTTGTACCAGTGCTACTATAAAAATCATGATGCATCAAATGAGTGGCAACTACACATGTAGAAGCCATGAAAGCTCAATGCACAGTCTTATGATCTTGTGGCGAACCGGTCTCCTGAGTAAATGCTCGGTGTTAGACCACATCTCATCAAAGCTCCTGCCCTATGCTAGAAAGACCCTCTCTCCTCGAATAGGCACTTGCAGTATGCAATGCATGTCCTCTAGTGTGATAGTCATCTCTCTTGTAGGTAGGTTAAAGGTGTAGGTATTTTCATCCCATCTCTTTGCCAGCACCATCAACATGACATCATGATATCACATCACTGGTGAGAGATAGGCCCAATAGAGGCCCGTCTCTTGGAGGATCTACAAGTCCTCCTCAGGTAGTTGGTCAACTAGCTCTTGTAAATAGCTAAACGTTCGGCCGCCCAAGTACTGGTGCAATTGAGGTGTAAGATGCCATAGAAAAGAAGAAAAATGTCTTTTAAAACATCTTAAAAGCTTAAATTTGTGCTTTAATGGTTAATTTTTTTTCTAAAGTTCCTCTAGAATATCTTAATTAAGGGTTCTAGACACTTTATTCCTTAACTAAAACACTTTTCACAACAAAGAGGGATACTTTGTGACAAAGTGGGACACATCAACATTGTATTAGGTTTTGCATTGTTTTGCATCCTAGGGTTTTCAAAATTGCATTAGTGAAAAGATCATATAGCTTTCACTTTAGCATTTTTGGTCATTTAAGAACACTGAAATTCTACATTTGCATCATATTTCTGCATAAGACAATTTGAAAAACATCAAATTGCATTTTAAATTTTATGAAAAAACTAAAAAAAATTCATCCCTACACTCATTCGCCACCTTGGGCGAATTAGTCCAGTTACACATTTTGCACTACAATTTCTAGAATTTTTTGGGCATTGTCTGCATTACAATTTTTGTTATTGAATTTTTTCATACTTTCTAGATTTGTTGTTTTCTTCTCTTTCTTGTATTTAGTTTAGTTCCATTCATTTTAATCATGGATTTCTACTTTAATAAATTTTGTATGTCATTAAAATCTTTAGTGGACATGTCAAATTGTGCCTTTGGAACTGATCCTAATGACCTTGAACTTCCTCATGACTATCCTCGTGATTTTGACATCATTGGAGAAGATTATGATAGAATGAATAAGTTCTTAAACGAATGCCTTGACAATCTTGAAGCTAATGCATCCTTTTATCTTTCCATGAAACAATCCAACCTTCCCAATGTATCACCCCTTGATATGTTTGGGTATTTACATCTTGAAACAAATGAAGGACCTAAGTTCCCTCCAACAGGTGGACCTAATTCTTCTACACAACCACCTCCTCAACCATTTTATGATCACAAAGTCACTAGTACTCCAATCAACCTTGAAGAAAATTATGGAAAAGGTTTTACCATGTCTTAAGCAAACAAGGATGTGACACAAAAACTGAGCATAGCATTCATCAACTATTATAACATAATCTAAAAGATTAAAACACACCAAGGTTAGGATATCAAGATCCTCCTCATGACAACAAGCCTCCTAGAGAATATTGGAGACTTTGTGATGATGGCACGATGATCTTTGAATCCCCTCCTGATTTGAATGTTATCCTTCCACATGAACAACCCTTACACGATTCCAATGACAAGGATGATAAGATCCCCATGGGTCCTCTTCCTCCTTCAATCCATGAAAAAGGTGAATCTAGTAAACGTAAACGACCTTAAAAATTGAAAAAACTAAAGTTCTCTCTTTATCCACCACCTGAATGTGTAAGGAAACTGCAAATGCTTTTAAAGAAAGGTATCATCCTATTACATCCTATGAATAGGTTGGTAATACATCCTAAAGATTCCAATATAACTTATTATAAATACTATCATGTTCTTAGACACCGCAGTGATGAGTGTCAAACATTGAAGGAAATATTGAGTAAGTACCACTTCAATGACACTGACTACTATCTTATCATCCCATAGTACACTTTCTGACACCTCATCATGCCATAATTGTAGAATCTTCCATTCTCATTGTTGCATGACCTTTCTCATCACCTATCTTGGCTCATTCTTGTCCTACACTAAGTGGGGGCAAGAAGTTGGTAGCCTTATCCTAGTAATTCATTTGTCATTGTCCCCTAGCTACGTTATTCACCTTTCACTTACACCAATTGAGATTGGGAGGTGGATGAATTACTCAATGGTTGACTTGCATATGCCTTACTAGTCTTTTGCATTTATTTTTCTTCTATTTGTATGTGTGTACATCATGTTCCCTCATGACGTAACATTTGATGTTCTCTCTCTCATTGTGAAATTCCTTTATTTGTACCTTCATTCTTCTATATGTTGTACATCGCTTTTGCTTTTCACTTTTGTTTTGTGTTTAACTTTTGGGGATGACACAAAGTGTTGAGATGCCCTATGTCTCTTCCATGTTGACCCAAAAGGTCCTTCTATTTTCTTTCTTGCTTTTGTTTTGTATTTTCCTTTTGGGGATGACACAAAGTGTTGAGATGCCCTATGTCTCTTCCATATTGACCCAAAAAGTCTTTTTATTTTATTTTTCTATTTTTTTTTGTGTTTTCCTTTTGGGGATGATGCAAGGCATTGAGTCTACAATGTCTCTTTCATGTTGACCCAAAACCTTTTTCATTTTCATTTTATTTTCGCTTGTGCTTTCCTTTTAGGGATGATGCAAAGCATTGATACATCTTATGTATCTTCCATGTTGACCAAAAACAGACTTTATTTTTCTTTTATTTTTGTTCTCTTTATGTCATTCTTCCAGTTCTATGTGTATTTTGGGAATGATGACAGTTCTGAGCTATTTAATAAAAACATTGCAACAATGAACATATTGACCCCAAATCCATAGATCCCTTATGTGTTTGGTGTGCTCCTTTTTTGGGGGCCCAACCCCTCTTTCTTTTGTTCCTTTTCATTTACATGATGTAGCCTTGGAAACATATGACTTGGCATAGGGGCTTTCCAAGTTGGCTCTTATGTCTTGTTTCTTTTTGTATTTTTCATTTGCTACTTTAAAGTAATTGCTAATAGAATGGTGTGTAGCAATTCCTTTAAAGTGGGGGCATACATTGGCATAATTCATTTTCATTTTTCTTTTTCTTGGTTCTTAGTGAGGCCTGTTACTTCATAAGATGTGTGTGTCACTTTTTGGATGACATTGGGTGTGATGTCCTTCATGAACATGATCTCTCTTAGGATATTACATTCCTCTTAGTGGCCTAATGCAACACATTGCATCCCCTAAGTTTTGAATATTCTATCCTTTGATCGGTCCTCTCTTGGAGATATTAGACACAATGTTCCCTAAGTTAAGACATCACATGAACTAAGCAAGACTCATTTGAACATTCTTTTGCATGTTACATTTAGCATTTATATGGTCACCTTGCATAACACAACTTGCAGCATCCTATGGTGCCATTGCATTTTTTATGAGTTCTAAGCATACAAATATTTTCTTGTATCATGAAGCACAAAATGACATTGTCCTTTGTGGTTCCTTGTTAAAGTTATCAGGAGGTATAACTTTATTATGGTTGAACGGGAAGCCCATTCTGAGGCATGACTTTTACCCATAGCCACCTGTGTGTTTGTGAGTACATACCAGCTATGAGTGTATGTTTCTCATCTTTTGGTCCTTCTCACCCAATAGATAACCATGAGGCTCATCGCCCTAGAGTGAGTATGCATTTTATTTCCAAAAAAACAACCTAGATCTAATCCACATCGAGTTGGAAAAATGATCGAAGCTTGATTCAACTTTCAACTTCTCTTTTAATTCTTTTCATGTGTGTTCCTTTGTGCTTATGAATATTTTTCCATGGAATCTTGATCCTCGGGGCTTGATCATCCCTCTTGATTGTTTTTATCTCATCTTACCAAGAACTAATACATTCAGACTCCTCTTGAGATGCATTGCTCTACATTAGTGTGAGTTTGAAGCAAGTTCATCCTCTCACTAAAGTGGGGGCTAATTGTGGACATGAAAAAAGTAACCCTTCTTTTTCTTTTTTGTCCCTCCGTGTGCTTATTTGAATTGATTTCACCTTGATTTAATGTTCTAATGTGGCCCACATATTCACATTGTAAGGAAAGTCAAGGTGCGAAAACAACTTTCCTAAAGTAAAAACCTCATAGAAGAATGCAGATATACTTTTAATTTTTCAATTACAGTTCAATTAAGATGCACTATGAAGTAGATAGCAGAAACAAAGTATTTGAAAATCACACATGAACACCAGGTATACGTGGGAAAACCCTTACGGGATAAAAACCCACCACACCAAGAGAAATCACTTTGTATTACAGTAATGGAGATTACATACAAATGTTAGATTTATCTCTCTATTGTTTGTTTACAACAACATTCACCATGAACAAACTTGTACAGGAGCCTTCAAGTTATAGTCTTTACAGATTATAATACATTTACTGATCATACAACCGCCCAATAATCCATCGATGCAACCAACCGATCACAATCTACAATCATAGACTATAACCATGTTGTTCCATGTCCGTCAAGCTTCCTCACAAAACCATCACAATGAACAATCTTCCAACTGTTCAAATTCAGCTTCTCCTATTGGTCCACGAGACTCCACATAGGACGGTCAAATGGTCAATAGAGCTCACATTGTATCAGCATGTCAGTGAGACACAAGATGTGTCTCCCTAATGCCCTAAAAGCTTCATATTGATGTCACCAAGAGTTATCGTTATCGCCAAGATGTTTCACCGAGCTTACAACATGTATCAACTTTAGATTTCCTTTCGGCAAGAGTATCACTCTCGCCAAGACATCCCAACGATCCTTCTTGTGTTACACCGAGTTCAGAAGACTATCACTAAAACATCCTTATGTTATACCAAGCTCCAAAGAATAGTCAGCAAGACTTAAGACCTTCGCCGAGAGTTCTTATCAAACACATATATGTTACACCGATGACCACCATTCGCTAAGAGTTATAGCGAAGACCCTTCATCATCGACGAGACTCACCAAAGTCGCTAGGAATTCTTATCGAAACCATCGTGTTAAACCGAGACCATTAGTCACCATGAGTCTTACTAAGAATAGACTTCAACATTGGTGAGACATAAACACATCGCCGAGACATCATAATGAAACAATCATTATTACTTTGATGAACCCAACTGCATTCCCATTGGCGAGACTTTAACTATTCACTGGGACATTATAGCAAGAACCCTTAAGTTATCCCAAACACTTCAATACAAAACATACTATCAGCGAGACTTTAACACATCACCTAGACTACTTCTTGAACGAAGCATTTTGGCCAAAGGTCTCAATGATAAGTAATAGAATGGCCTGTCGGCCAAAGATCTCCATGAGCGGTAAGAGGTCACCCTAAATACAATATGTCACAATGAAGACTCCAAAGCATAACCATTTGGTGAGACTCCTCCAAGGTCACAACGATCTCTACAAAACATGATGTTCCAAATTGCTAGTCGGCCAGACATAAGAGCTGTCACACCGACTTGGCTCCAGTGGAGGTTTTAGTCTATGATGATTGAGGCATACTTTTCCAACAATCTCCCACTTGACGAAGATCACACAAGAACCTCTAGAGCACAAAAAATCTCACTAAAAATCATGGGCACTAAGGCCCATTGAACTAGCACACCACCTAAACTTTTATGTGCTCACTAGCTTCGTCAATGCATCTGCAACATTCTCCAGAGTATCAAATTTTTCCAAACTGACCTTTCCATCTGTTGATGGTGTTTTTTGCACAACAACAACTCAGACAGAATGCAATATTATATCTCTCTTGAAAGGTTATTCTCAACAATAAATTACTGAAAATTACCCCAAGGTCTCTCGGGTGTCAGGCCATGACAATGCATAAACAACTCAAATAATATGTGAAAATGCTGGTAATCACAAGGGGCCTTACAAATGAACAATGTTGGAAGTGAATTTTCATCAGATGCAACAATATGGTGATGCTTTCAATCCTAAAACTAACCCAGATTCAAAATAAACAAAAAAAGAGATAAGGGTTTAGAGAGATTCTATTCTATTCTAAATCCTAAGATCAATCACAATAATGATGAAAGCTGCAAATGGACAGATCCCCAATAAAACCGATCTCTGCTTGATCAAGGACAAACCTGCAACTACATAGAAATGGTGCAATCTTCAGGGGAAATCTGAAGATTTTTAGACTTTGAACATTCCTTCACATACCCAACTGCTGGCGCAATGTAAACAAGCATTCACAGTTGAACTTAGCACAGAAGTGAGGCCCAGACTAACTTTACACAGCAATCTACAATCAGCAAATTACTTAAAGTATGGACCGGAAATCAATCAACATCATTAACATTTCACCAACATTGTAAAAGAGCTAAAATCTAACATCTAACATCTAATATATGAGAATCAACGATAATAAACCATAAAAACTATTGAAAATAAATACAAAGTTTGCCAAATAAACAACCCAATTGCATTACTTCTCCAGCATTACATAACAATTTCAAGTCTCTCATCTCCTACAACTAATTCTAAAAACTACTTGCCAATTTTGGCCTAGTCAAACTCCTAAAATCTCCCTCTCTTTTACAAATGAGGCACAAATGCCACTTATAGAGAACCCAAAACATGTCGGGCCAATTTGATTTTACAATAATAACTGGCCCCAAAATAGATCGGCCTAATTAAGTTTTACAATAATAGCGGGCCCCAAAACAGGTCGGCCAGGAGAATTTCAAAATAGGACAAGATTTGCATTAAATGCATGAATATTATCCATGTCGGCCCACGATCTCCAGCAGGATCAGATTCACGTGTTTTCCAGAAAGTCCTTCAGTTGTACACAGTTTCAGCACGGATTCATAGGCAGGTCCCACTTTGAAATTTTAAATTAAACATTTCCAGATTTCCCTTCTTGGCACGAATCCATATGCAAGTCCCCCTTTTAATATTTGTTTAGTCCTGAAAAATAGATATCATCATTAATAGCCCACATGTTCAAATTAAATTTGAATAAAATTTTGACCTTTTCTAAAAACTTACATTTTTATAAGGAAACTTTCTATTTTCATAATTTTTTCCATTTTTGGAAATTTTTATTTTCAATTTTTTTATCTCAAGAAATTTTCATTTTAGGATCATTTTTAAAAAATTTCCATTTTTCGAAAAAATAATCATTTTCGAAAAAAATTTCATTTCGGGAAATAGACCAAGGGGAAATTTGGGAAAATCCAGGTCAGGCGGACTCCAGACCAGAATCTGGAAAAAACCAGCTGGACAGGATTCTACCGAAAAGGCAAAAATTTCAACAATAGATCATCGAAACGAACCAAGAATGCTCGAAACATCGTGTAATATATCAAATTAAGCATGGGATGTTGAGCATTTATCATCAAATTCATCAATTTAATCTAGTATTTCAATTTGCACAAAATCTGGCAGAAAATCCAGAAAAATCTGGATGGACCGGATTTCCGTGGATGGCATAAAATTCTGGACTTTGGCACATACCAGGAAAACTGAAGAAATATGGGAAAATCCGGGTTGGGCAGAAAATCCCGGATGCAGGCAAAAACCCGAAAAACTAAAGAAATCTGAAATTTCATAGAAATCGGGAAAATTCGGACGAACCGAAAAAACTCGGACTGGACCAAAAACCCAGATTTTTACACAGAGTCGGACTTTGAGCAGAATCCGGAAAAATCCGGACGGACCAAAAAATCTCGGATCGGGGTAAAAACCTAGATTTTTCTCAGAACTTAGTTTTTTCAAAGGGAAACCTGAGAACTCGCTTGGGCAAGCAAGATGAACATCTAAGGACCTCCAAAGGCAACCAAATCAATAAAATTAAGGGGCCAAAAGACACCAAAAGCCAGAGCAAAGAGAGGGTCCCTACTTTCAGTGGGGCGTGTGTGCAAAACTGCATAACAAATGGCAACTCCGCTGGGAAAATGCTCCAAAGCATTTTGATGATGAACAAGAATCATGAACCCATATTCTCTGGTTTCGATCTCCCTATTAGGCAAGCAAATCAAAATGCAAGAATAAAGAAAATAAAGACGAAAGGTTGACTGAAACTTTCATAGACTGAAAATCTAAGTGTGTGCAAGTGAGTTCATTTCCTTCCTTAAGCTACCGTAGAAACCAAGCTCAGTCAAGTTAGGCTACGTAAAGATTCTAGCTCCAAAAGCAACCTGGATAGAGCCTCGCTGCCAGTTAGGCATCCATAGCTCTGACAAGGTTATCGTTGTGACTCTCCTGAACATAGCTCTACTGCCAGCCAAGCATCCATAGCCCCGGTAGAGATATTCAGATAATCCTAATAAGTTCAAATCATTCTTCTGACTCTCAATATTTTCTCTTCTTCTTTCTTTCTTTTTTTTTTTGATATTTCTTTTCTTTTCCACTTTTTCATTTCAACCTGTGAACAGTGAAGTCCACACTCAGGGCTGAGAACCACAGTGGCACTAAAGCAGGAATATGATTTTTCACCCAACAAGACCTTGCAAGGACCCTACTGCAACCTTCAGATTCTTAAGATGTATGAAGAATATAAGATTTCAGAATACTTCAGGTTCAAGTCAGATCAATGACCCATTCTCTTTAAATCAGACATTCAGACTGTTTGACACCAACAAAAGATCTTTGACCATTAATTCAAGACATCTGATTAAAGCCCATCAATAAAACACTCAGAACAATCCCAAATAAAAAAGAATTATTGCACAGAAAAGACACTTCCCCAACCAGAAAATAGAAAACCCAGGCCAGAGAAACAAAACAACAACCAAACCGAAACCCACATCAAACTAAACTAGCCAAAACAGGAGCAAAGAAAAGCCATCTAAACTGAAGCAATCTATCTTAAACAAAATAGACAAAAGCAAAAGAAAAGCAGACCAAGCTACATTTATTCAAATCAACACTATGTACAGAGAGACTCAAAGTGGCTCATGATCAGATAGGATGAACTGAGACTCATCCCCATATGATTAATCAATGTATGGACAAGCAGTAAGGTGAAGGTAACAGTCCTTAGAAATGTAAATATGTCTTTATATTCAGAAAAATAAATCTTTGCATTGTAGCATTCAAATTCCATGTCAAAATTAGGAATAACTAGTAACTGAGGTAACTCATTAGGACCATGATTAACCCATATGCAAGTTGTCTTCCCTAAATCTCCATAATCAAATTGACAAGATTGAGAATTTATAGTAAAGAAAGAAACAACATGATTTTGCATTTCTGCAAACTGAATGTTGTGTTCATCATCCTACACTTGTGAAGAGTTGATCATAATGTCATCAGGGGGTCTCCATTGATGGTGCAATATTCCACTTTCATTTGAGACATGCAAGATAGAATTAGAGGAATCATTACATGATGCAGAGTGAAATTCATATCGAAGACTTTCAGAATTATGAACATGGAACTTTTCACCTGTTTGAGTATTTCCATGAGGGATCAACAATGAAAACGCAGAGGCATTATCTTGTACAACAATTTCCTCAGCATGATGCTCATCTGAAGGTATCATAGATTGATCTTCCAACACATTCTCGCCTGGAGAAGTTGGAGCATGTTCACCAATACTGACTGTGACATTTCTGTTTTCAACATCATTCATATTTTCCTGCACATGAACCGCATTAGCTACCCCATCAATAATGCATAGAATCTACAAGTTTTCATTGTGCAGTTCATCAATAAGCCGAGGAAAAACAAAATTAGATAAATGAGAAGACTCCCCGAATTCATCTTTTGTTGGCACTGGCTCAGATTCTTGATCACAATCATCAGGAACGTAGATCACTTCACTGAGTGCTTCCTCATGTTCTTCAAGACATTCATCAACAACTGGTTGACATTCCTCAAGCAGAGACTTGTCTGATGCATTTTTCTGTGTATCATTTGCATGTAAGAGTAGCTGTACTTGTTCCTTCACCTCCTTTATGACTGTCTGGCACTAGAAACAGGTGAATTCTGAATGCTCTTCCTCATGTACCCTGCACCAAGCTGGTAACAACAGCTCCTCTAGGTAGACTCCAAAACCTAGGCTTGATCAATCTCTTATAATTCTGGCAACAAAATCTTTGTATCTAGTATGTATCACATATTTTTCTTAGAAAGGAAGAGCTTGTAGGGGAACTTCTTTCTTAGCTTCCACTGTGTCTTCAGGATCTTGACTAGCCTCCACAGGAGCATCCTCCTTGATCTCCATAGGTGGTTCTTCACTTAAATGTTCCTCTGTTAATTCTGATGCCTCAGATTTGTCTTCATGACACTCAGTTCCTTCCAAAGTCACGTCAACATCAGTTACAATGCCATCCCTGGATTGAGAACTAGTCAACCCCTCTGCAGTGCATTCTTTGCTTAACTCACCCTTCCACTCCAGATATTCTCCAACTTTAAAGATAATGTCCCCACACGAATGACAAATGAACTCTGAATGGGCTGCATCATGGACTCTGCACCATTTAGACGAAAGGAAATCCTTCAAACACTTACCACTAGCAAACTAACCTTCAACTATCTGTGTAAATGCCTCAACTACAACATCAATAAACCCTAGATCTGAGGTGGCTAATGGTTCAGATATATTTTGCATGAAAATGTTCCTTTGCAAAACCCTCTCAACTTCTCCCAGAAAGGCCAAACATTCAAACTCACTGTGTGTACAGGTGTTGTGGATTCTGCACTGATCTGATAATGCATAATGATGCAAACCCCTACCATCCCATAGAACTAACCTCTTGTTTAGAGACTCACAAAGTAGAAAAGAATCAATCTAAAGACCATTTCCATCATGACAAATGTGATACTGCTTTTCCATCTTGACTCAGAACTTGAATTTTTCAAATTTTGAGATCTGCCATATCTCAGATTTTCAACATAAAGGCTCATTCAATCTTCCAGCTATGTCACCTTGTTTGCCCTCCTAGCGCCAATCTGTTGATGGTGTTTTCTGCACAGCAACAACTCAGACATAATGCAATATTCTATCTCTCTTGAAAGGTTATTCTCAACAATAAATTACTAAAAATTACCCCAAGGTCTCTCGGGTGTCAGGTCATGACAATGCATAAACAACTCAAATAATATGTGAAAATGCTAGTAATCACAAGGGGCCTTACAAATGAACAATGCAGGAAGTGAATTTTCATCAGATGCAACAATATGGTGATGCTTTCAATCCTAAAACTAACCCAGATTCAAAATAAACAGCAAAAGAGATAAGGGTTTAGAGAGATTCTATTCTATTCTAACTCTTAAGATCAATCACAATAATGATGAAAGCTGCAAATGGACAGATCCCCAATAAAATCGATCTCTGCTTGATCAAGGACAAACCTGCAACTACACAGAAATGGTGCAATCTTCTGGGGAAATCTGAAGATTTTCAGACTTTGAACATTCCTTCACATACCCAATTGCTGGCGCAATGTAAACAAGCATTCACAATTGAACTAAGCACAGAAGTGAGGCCTAGACTAACTTTACACAGCAATCTACAATCAGCAAATTGCTAAAAGTATGGACCAAAAATAGATCAACATCATTAACATTTCACCATCATTGTAAAAGAGCTCAAATCTAACATCTAACATCTAATATCTGAGAATCAAGAACAAGAAACCATAAAAATTGTTGAAAATAAATACAAAGTTTTCCAAATCAACAACCCAATTACATTACTTCTCCAGCATTACATAACAATTTCAAGTCTCTCATCTCCTACAGCTACTTCTGAAAACTACTTGCCAATTTTAGCCTAGTCAAACTCCTAAAATCTCCCTCTCTTACAAATGAGGCACAAACGCCATTTATAGAAAACCCCAAACATGTCAGCCTAATTGGATTTTATAATAATAACTGGCCTCAAACAGGTCGGCCAGAAGAATTTCAAAATAGGACAAGATTTGCATTAAATGCATGAATATTATCCATGTCGGCCCACGATCTCCAGCAAGATCAAATTCACGTTTCTTCCAGAAAGTCCTCTAGCTGTAGACAGTTTTGACATGGATTCTTAGGCAGGTCCCACTTTTAATATTTGTTTAGTCCTGAAAAATAGATATCATCATTAATAGCCCACATGTTCAAATTAAATTTGAATAAAATTTTGACCTTTTCTAAAAAACTTACATTTTTATAAGGAAACTTTCCATTTTCATAATTTTTTCCATTTTTGGAAATTTTTATTTTCAATTTTTTTTATCTCAAGAAATTTTCATTTTCAGGATCATTTTAAAAAAATTTCCATTTTTCGAAAAAATAATCATTTTCAGAAAAAATTCCATTTCGGGAAACTAGACCAAGGGGAAAATCCGGGAAAATCCAGGTCAGGCGGACTCCATACCAGAATCTAGAAAAAACCAGCCAGATAGGATTCTACCAAATAAGGCAAAAATTTCAACAATAGATTATCGAAACGAACCAAGAATGCACGAAACATCGTGTAATATATAAAATTAAGCATGGGATGTTGAGCATTTATCATCAAATTCATCAATTTAATCCAGTATTTCAATTTGCACAAAGCATGGCAGAAAATCTAGAAAAATCTGGGTGGACCGGATTTCCGCGGACGACATAAAATTCTGGACTTTGGCACGTACCCGGAAAACTGAAGAAATCCGGGAAAGTCCGGGTCGGTAGAAAATCCCGGACGCAGGCAAAACCCGGAAAACTGAAGAAATCTGGAATTTCATAGAAATCGGGAAAATCCGGACGGACCGGAAAATCCCGGACTGGACCAAAAACCTGGATTTTATCACAGAGCCGGACTTTGAGCAGAATTCGGGAAAATCCGGACGGACCGGAAAATCCCGGATCGGGGTAAAAACCCTGATTTTTCTCAGAACTTAGTTTTTTCAAAGGGCAACCTGGGAACTCGCTTGGGCAAGCAAGATGAACATCTAAGGACCTCCAAAGGCAATCAAATCAATAAAATTAAGGGGCCAAAAGACACCAAAAGCTAGAGCAAAGAGAGGGTCCCTACTTTCAGTGGGGCGTGTGTGCAAAACTGCACAACACCATCCTCCAACATATCTCGTATAAAGTGATACTACACATCAATATGTTTCATCCTAGCATGGAAAGTTGGAATATTTGCTAGAAAAATTACACTCTGACTGTCACAAAAAATAGTTATTTCCCCTACATCAAAACCAATGTTAGAACACAAACGTTTCAACCAAACTTCTTCTTTACAAGCATGAGTAGCTGCCATGTATTTAGCCTCCATAGTAGACAAAGCAACTATAGCCTGCCGCTTACTCATCCAACTCACTGCACCACCATTCATCATGAAAATGTATGCACTAGTGGACCTCCTGCTGTCAATGTCCCCCGCCCATTTAGAATCCACATAGCCTCGAATACTGAGATTCCTTTATGATTCAACCAAATTCCCATGGTAACACAAAGAAAAATTTGAAGTTCCCTTCAAATGTTTGAAAACTCTCTTTATAGCACCCCAATGTGTCCTTCCAGGATTAGCCATAAACTGACTAAGAAATCCCACTGCTTGGGAAATGTTTGGCCTTGTACAAACCATTGGATACATGAGACTGCCAACCACACTAGCATAGGGTACACTAGTCATGTCCTCCATCTTAGTAGGATATTTTGGACAATCCTCAACAGATAGCTTCGTTCCCTGCAAGACTGGAACCACTAGATGTTTGCAATCATTCATACAAAATCTCTCAAGAACAGTCCTGATATACTTACTTTGACTGAGCCATAGTTTTCTATTCTTCCTATCCCTGGTTATCTCCATCCCTAGAATATACCTTGCTACACCAAGATCCTTCATTTCAAACTTAGCAGACAACTGAGACTTAAGATCATAAATCACTAGCCTATTGCCTATGAACAACATATCATCAACATAGAGAGCAATAATAAGAACTCGATCACTTTCAGCTTTATAATATACACAGTGATCATATTTTGATCTCACAAATCCCAAAGACAATACAAAAGTATCAAATTTCTGGTACCACATTCTAGGTGATTACTTTAACCCATACAGAGACTTCTTGAATTTGCATACCAGTTTTTCTTTACCTTTTTCAACAAAGTGATTAGGCTAGGACATATAGATTTCTTCTTCAAGATCACCATGAAGAAATGTTGTCTTCACATCCATCTGTTCCACCTCCAAGTCATACGCTGCTGCAAGTGACAAAAGAAATTTGATAGATGTCAGATTTGCTATAGGAGAAAAAATCTCCCCATAATCAATTCCCTTGACCTGGGAATAACCCTTTGCAACTAATCTTGCCTTGTACTTTTCTACACTGCCATCTAGACTATAAGGAAAGCAAAGGTGCAGAAACACTTTCCTAATGTCAAATCCACAGGGAAGAACGCAATGTAGGGATTTTAATTTTCAAATTACAATCCAATTAAGACACACATGAAAGATTTATAGAACTAGAACAAATACATACAGACAACTGAACAACAGATTTACGTGGGAAAACCCTTTCAGGAAAAAACCCACCACACCAAGCTGAATCTCTTTTTATTATAGTAACAACAAAATTACATACAATCAAAAATACAACTCTCTGGCAGTTTACTGTAGCTTCATTCTTTGTTCATCCAATTACAGAAAATGCTCTCTCAACAAAATGACTCAACTCATCCACTCTCTCAAATCATAATCGATCTGCTTTTATTCTATTCACATTCTGATTTTGTCTTCTGTTCATCCTTATCTGCCATTGCCAATCATAGGTAGTTTCCTTTCGAGCAGATGCTTTTTCCTTGCATGTAGTTTTTCCAACGTTGCTATTGATGCAAAAAACCAACCGTCATCCGTTTGAAAACCACTTCCTCTGATTGGTCCAGAGGGATGCCACATATGATGGTCATATAGTCAAAGGTGGTCAAACTTTGTTGGCATATCGGTGAGACACTAATAGTGTCTCCCCGATGCCACAAAGTTTCTCTATCAATTTCGCCAAGAGTCCCAATAGCCGGCAAGTCGTCATAACGAAAGCCACAAGTCATACCGAAACCATTGAAGTCCATTTCGTTCCTATCGACAAGAGTTTCCCTTATCGGCGACTCATATCAAATGCACACAAGTCATACTGAACTCAGAAAAACCATCGGAAAGACTTCCACATATCGCCAAGACCTTATGTCGAAATCTTCAAGTCATGCCGAAGTGAGCCATTCAGCATGACTATCGCTCTTTAGTGAGACTCATATCGAAGTCACAAGTCACAACGATGAGTTATACTATCGGCTAGACACTTCGTTCTTGCCAATACTTTCCATTGGCCACTTCATGTTACATCGATGAACATTTGCTATTGGCAAGACTTATTGTTTTCACCAAGAGGTTACTTCAAGCCCACCTTGTTATCCCGAGTCGCTGAGACCTTTCATCGAGCATCACCAAGTCTTACCGAGTCGGCAAGACTTATCCCTTTTGTTGTGACCTTTCTCTGAGTGCCCCATGTCTTACCGAAGATTGTCGGCATGACTTATCCAAGTCACCAAGACTTCTTAGCGAAGTCTTTTGTCACCGCGAAGACACCACGAGAATACTCCCATTGGTGAGACTTAGCTTCATCGCTAAGACATCTCCCCACGACCGGTGAGTTACTCCAATATTCACTTTGACACCTGAGAGCAGCCTTTGTCAATGAGACATTACATACTTACTGGGACATCTCATCGAAGCCCTAGCGTTAGCCCGATAAGATCAATTGTTGCCGAGAGTTCTACCAGTCGACAAAAGGTCACGCCAAACATAGAGAGTCACAGCGATAGTCTTTTTGGTAAGACATCAACCCTGTCTTGGTGACATGAACCTATCAAGTAGATTTAGAACAGTTAGTTGCCCATACATGAATATTGTCACAGTGACTTTTCCCTCTAGGAGTTCCATGTCAGTAAGGATTGAGGCACATATTCCAACAAGCTCCCACTTGACGAAGATCTTACTGACACCTCTAGAGCATAACAAAACTATTGAAATTCATGGGCCAAGAGGCTCATCAAACTAGCACACCACCTGAACTTGTCTATGCTCACAGGCTTTGTCAATACATCTACAACATTCTCCAGAGTACCCACTTTCTCCAAAGAGACCTTCCCATCCTCCACCGTATCTCGTATAAAGTGATACTGTACATCTATATGTTTCATCCTGGCATGGAAAGTAGGATTCTTTGCCAAACATATAGCACTTTTACTGTTACAGAAAATAGTAATTTTTCTTGCATCAAAACCAATTTTAGAATACAAATGTTTTAACTAGATTGCTTCTTTACAGACATGTGTTGCTACCATGTATTCTACCTCTGTAATGGATAAAGCAACTATAGCCTACCGCTTGCTCATCCAACTCACTGCACCACCATTCATCATGAAAATATATCCACTAGTGGATCTCCTGCTATCAATGTCCCCTACCCAATCAGAATCCACATAACCTTGAATGCTGAGAGTCTTTTGTGATTCAACCAAGTTACCATGGTAACACAAAGGATAGTCTGAAGTACCCTTCAAATATCTAAACACTCTCTTCACAACATCCCAATGTGTCCTTCTAGGATTAGCCATAAAACAACTAAGAACTCCCACTGCTTGGGAAATGTTTGGTCTTGTACAGACCATTGCATGTACATAAGGTTGCCAACTGCACTAGCATAAGGTACACTGGTCATGTCCTCCATCTCAGTAGGAGATTTTGGAAAATCCTCAACAGATAGCTTCGTTCCATGTGTAATTGGAACAACTAGCTGCTTGCACTCAGTCATACAAAATCTCTCTAGAACAATCTTGATATACTTACTCTGACTGAGCCAAAGTTTTCTATTCTTCCTGTCCCTGGGTATTTCCATTCCTAGAATATACCCTACTGCACCAAGATCTTTCATTTCGAACTTTGCAGACAACTGAGACTTAAGATCAGAAATCATTAGCTTACTATTGCTTATTAACAACATATCATCAACATAGAGTGCAATAATAAAGACTTGATCACTTTCAGCTTTGTAATACACGCAGTGATCACATTTTGATCTTACAAGTCCCAATGACAAAACAAATGTGTCAAACTTTTGGTACCACATTCTAGGGGACTATTTTAAACCATACAAAGATTTCTTTAACTTGCAAACCAATCTTTCTTTACCTTTCTCCACAAAGTGCTCCGGCTGGGACATATAAATTTCTTCTTCAAGATCACCATGAAGAAATGTTGTCTTTACATCCATTTGTTCAATCTCTAAGTCATACACTGCTACAAGTGACAAAAGAAATCTAATGGATGTTAGCTTAGCTACAAGAGAAAAGATTTCTCCATAATCAATTCCCTCTACCTGGGTATATCCTTTTGCAACCAGCCTTGCTTTATATTTCTCCACACTACTGTCCTAACCTTTTTTTTTTTTAAACACCCATTCGCAGCCCACAACTTTTCTGCATTTAGGCAATGGCACCAAACTCCAAGTATCATTCTTTTCTAATGATGTTATTTCTTCATTCATGGCTTCCAACTAAGAGTTTGAATCTGATATTTTAAATGCCTCTTTCACAGTCCTAGGTTCATCAGTGCTAGAAATTAAAGCATAAGCATAAGTAGACTCTATTAAAGAAAACCCATACTTATCAGGTTGCTTTCTTTCACGAGTTGACTTCCTCACAGGCTGAGGCTAAGGTGGTTCTTCATCTTTTTCAGAACTTTCAGAACTACTTGAGCTCTCCTCAGAATCAGGTACATTTTGATTTTTCAATTCCTCTTTATCTAGTGTCTAAGGAATTACTGCTACATCCTTTTCATTTTCTAATTTCTTCTCTGACTGCAGATCCAATGTAGAAGGTTTCATCTCATGAAAGATAACACTTTTTCTATACAAAACCTTCTCAATCTCAAGGTTCCAAAGCTTGTATCCTTTTATGCTAGCATTATAGCCAATAAAAATACACTTCACAGCTTTGTTTTCCAACTTAGATCTTTTTTCAAATGGCACATATGCATATGCCTCACAGCCAAAGACATGAATATGTCTCAGGGAGGGCTTCTTTCCAGACCATGCTTCCAAAGGCGTCTTCTCAACAAGAGTAGAGTTAGGAGAATGATTTACCAAGTAACATGTTGTAGATACTGCTTCAGCCCAGAACTTCTCCTCCAAGCCAACACTGCTCAGCATACTTCGCCCTCTTTCCATTACTGTCCTGTTGAACCTTTCAGCAACTCCATTTTGCTGTGGAGTGTAAGGTGTAGTCTTATGTCTTTTAATCCCATGATCTGTATAGTATCTTTCAAATTCATCTGAAAAAAACTCACCACCATTGTCAGTCTTGAAGAATTTAATTTTTCTACTAGTCTGATTTTCTACAAGGTTTTTAAATTCCTTAAACCAACTGAACACTTCTGATTTACTTTTCAGAAAATATACAAATGTTCTTCTTGAATAAACATCAATAAACGACACATAGTATCTTGATATAGACAGAGAGGGAACATTCACTGGACCAAATACATCAAAATGAATATAATCAAGAAAACCAGAAGATTTGTGAGGACTGAAATAAAATGAAACATGGTGTTGCTTTCCATATATGCAATGTTCACGAAATTCGAACTCAAGGTTACAATCTTCAAGCCCTTCCACCGGGTTTTTATTTTTCAATGTTTTTAAACCTTTTTCACCAATGTGGCCAAGCCTATGATGCCAGAGCATTGTCTTTTCTGCTGCAAGTTTAACCTCCATGGCATTTACTCCATCAAGAATGTTTTCCTTATTTTCTCCATGAGAAGCCTTAAGTGACTTTGTAGAGACACTATTGCATTGAATAGCTTGCGCATCTAGCTTGTATAAGGTACCAATTCAAGCACCCCTAGCTAGCACCATAGAGCCTCTAGTCATCTTGTAGCCATTTCCAAAGAACGTGACCTGCACTCTAATATCATTCAACTTACTTACAGAAAGTAGGTTTCAAGCCAGACCTAGTATATGCATCACATCATTGATTCCCTTCACTCTTCCATTAGGGAAGTGAATTCTGACTCTTCCATGACCAACAATTTTCAAAGATGAATCACTTTCCAAGTACACCTTTCCACCATTGTATTCTTCATACTTCATGAACTAGTCTCTATGAGATGTCATGTGGAAAGATGCTCCATAATAAATTAGCTAGACACCATCTGATGCCCCTGTAGCCAACGCTACAATGAAGGAATCTGCATCACTCAGAGAAGAATAATTTCTAGAAGAGTTCTTCTTCTTCTTTTTCTCCTCACAATCCCTTCGAACATGACCATGTTGCCCATAATTCTAGCACTTCACCTTGGACTTCTTACCAGGAGACTTTGATCTCCCTTCTGATTTCGATCTGGATTTCTTGTCCTTCTTCTTTCCTTTCTCCTTTGGTCTACCTCTTACAGCCAGAGCCTCCTTTGCCATCTCATAAGAGTTTTTTCTCATTTCTTCTAATAATAGAGAAGCAACATCTTCCATTTTGAATGTGGATGCTGTACTCCCTATAGCCATCACCAAATGATCCCAAGAATCAGGCAAAGAACATAGCAGCAACATGCAATGATCTTCATCTTCAATCTTCACACCAACAGATGTCAACTGAGCAATCAACATGTTGAAAGAATTTAAGTGATCAGCAACAGACCCTCCTTCCTACATTATCAAAGAGTACAACTTCTTCCTTAAGAACAACTTGTTCACCAAGGACTTGCCCTGATAAACGGATTCCAATCTTTTCCACAAGGAAAAGGCAGTCTTTTCTTCATGCACGTTCAGAAGAACAGAGCCTTCTTAGCCCCTTATACTTTCTATCTGCCAGGTCCCAATCCTCTTGCTTCATGCCTTGAGGCATTGTTCCAGACACAACAGTCCAAAGATCTTGGTCTACTAACATATCTTCCATTTTGAGTTTCCACAACTCAAAATTTCTTCCATTGAATTTCTCTATTTCCATCCTTCTGGATGTGCTCACCATCTCAATCTATAATTAAATTGTCAGACCTCTACAAAACTCCCACTGGAAAAGGATTGACACAAAAAACCCAACCCACTCACAAGGAAAACACAACTGGCGAGGCTCTGATACCACTTGTAAGGAAAGCAGAGGTGCGGAAACACTTTCCTAATGTCAAATCCACAGTGAAGAATGTAATGTAGGGCTTTTCATTTTCAAATTACAATCCAATTAAGACACACATGAAAAATTTATAGAAATAGAACAAATACACACAGACAACTGAACAACAGATTTATGTGGGAAAGCCCTTTTGGGAAAAAATCCACCACACCAAGTTGAATCTCTTTGTATTACAGTAACAACAAAATTACATACAATCAGAAATGCAACTCTCTGGTATTTTACTATAGCTTCATTCACTGTTCATCCAATTACAAAAAATGCTCTCTCAACAAAATGACTCAACTCATCCACTTTCTCAAATCAGAATCGATCTAGTTTTATTCTATACATATTTTAATTTTGTCTTATGTGCATCCTTATCCGCCATTGCCAATCACATGCAGTTTCCTTTCGAGCAGATGATTTTTCCTTGCATGCAGTTTTTCTAGCGTTGCTACTGATGCAAAAAACAAACCATCATCAGTTTGAAAACTGCTTCCTCTGATTGTTCCAGCGGGATGCCACATAGGATGGTCACACAGTCAAAGGGGGTGAAACCTTGTTGGCATATCGGTGAGACACTAACAGTGTCTCCCCGATGCCACAAAGTTTCCCTATCGATATCGCCAAGAGTTCCAACAGTCAGAAAGCCATCATAATGAAAGCCACAAGTTATACCGAAACCATCAAAGTCCACTTCATTCCTATCCACAAGAGTTTCCCTTATCGGCGAGACTCATATCGAATGCACACAAGTCATATTGAACTCAGAGAAACTATCGGCAAGACTTCCACATATCGCCAAGACCTTATCTTGAAATATTCAAGTCATGTCGGCGTGAGCCATTCGGCATAACTATCGCTCTTCGGTGAGACTCATATCGAAGTCACAAGTCACAACAATGAGTTATACTATCGGCTAGACACTTCGTTCTCACCAAGACTTTCCACTGGCCACTTCATGTTACATCGATGAACATTCGCTATCGGCAAGACTTATTATTTTTTCCAAGAGGTTACTTCAAGCACACCTTGTTATCTTGAGTCAGTGAGACTTATCCAAGTAACCATGACCTTACATCGAGCATTACCAAGTCTTACCGAGTCGGCAAGACTTATCCCTTTTGCTTAGACCTTTCTCCAAGTGCCCCTATCTTACCGAAGACTGTTGGCGTGATTTATCCAAGTCACCAAGACTTCTTAGCGAAGTCTTTTGTCACCACGAAGACACCACGAGAAGTCCAAGAATAGCTTCATTCCCTGCATGACTGGAACCACTAGTTGTTTGCAATCATTCATACAAAATCTCTTAAGAACAGTCTTGATATACTTACTCTAACTGAGCCATAGTTTTATATTCTTCTTGTCCCTAGTTATCTCCATCCCCAGAATATACCTTGTTGCACCAAGATCCTTCCTTTCGAACTTAGCAGAAAACTGAGACTTAAGATCAGAAATCATTAGCTTACTATTGCCTATGAACAACATATCATCAACATAGAGAGAAATAATAAGAACTCGATCACTTTCAGCTTTATAATATACACTAGTGATCATATTTTGATCACACAAATCCCAAAGATAATACAAAAGTATCAAATTTCTCGTACCACATTCTAGGTGACTACTTTAACCCATACAGAGACTTCTTGAATTTGCATACCAATTTTTCTTTACATTTTTCAACAAAGTGCTAAGGCTAGGACATATAGATTTCTTCTTCAAGATCACCATGAAGAAATGTTGTCTTCACATCCATCTGTTCAACCTCTAAGTCATACGCTGCTGCAAGTGACAAAAGAGATCTGATAGATGCCAGCTTTGCTACAGGAGAAAAATCCTCCCCATAATCAATTCCCTTGACCTGGGAATAACCCTTTGCAACCAATCTTGCCTTGTACTTTTCTACATTGCCATTTAGACCAATCTTTTTCTTAAATACCCATTTGTAGCCCATAGGTTTTCTGCCTTCAGGCAAGGGCCCCAAACTCGAGGTATCATTCTTTTCTAATAATGCCATCTCTTCTTCCATGGCTTCTAACCAAGAGTCCCAATCAGACATTCTAAATGCCTCTTTTACAGTCCTAGGCTCATCAGTGCTAGAAATCAAAGCATAGGCACAAGTAGAATCAATCAAAGAGAACCCATACCTATCAGGTTATTTTCTTTCTTGGGTTGACCTTCTCATTGGTTGAGGCTGAGGTTGTTCTTCTTCTGAACTTTCAGAAGTACTTGACCTATCCTCAGTTTCAGGTACATTTTGAATTTTGAATTCCTCTTTCTCTGGTGTAGGAGGAATTATAGCTACATCCTTATTATTTTCTGACTTTGTCTCTGACTGTAGATCCAAGGTGGAAGGTTTCAACTCATGAAAGATTATACTTCTACTGTATACAACCTTCTCCGTATCAAGATTCCTCCGTATCAGGATTCCAATGGTTGTATCCCTTTATGCCAACACTATAGCCAATAAAAATACATTTGACTACCTTGTTCTCCAATTTAGATCTTTTCACATCTGGCACATATGCATATGCCTCACAGCCAAAGACTCGAATATGTCTAAGAGAGGGCTTCTTACCAGACCATGCTTCCAAAGGTGTTTTATGAACAAGAGCAGAGTTTGGAGACCGATTAATCAAGTAACATGCAGTAGATACAGCCTCAACCCAGAACTTCTCCTCCAAGCCAGCACTACTAAGCATACTTTGTGATCTCTCCATCACTATCCTATTGAACCTTTCTACAACTCCATTCTGTTGTGGAGTATAAGGTGTAGTCTTATGTCTTTTAATCCCATGGTATTTATAGTATCTTTCAAATTCATCAGAATAGAATTCACTTCCATTATCAGTCCTTAAGCATTTTATTTTTCTACCAGTCTAATTTTCAACAAGGTTCTTAAATTTCTTAAATCGACTGAACACTTCTGATTTAATTTTCAAAAAATAAACAAATTATCTTCTTGAATAATCATCAATGAACGATAAATAGTACCTTGACTTAGACAAAGAAGGAACATTCACTAGAACAAATACATCAGAATGGATCTATAATCTAGAAAACCAAAAGATTTATGAGGATTGGAATAAAATGAAACATGGTGTTGTTTTCCATATATACAATGCTCACAGAATTCAAATTCAAGATTATAGCCATCAAGCCCCTCAACTGGGTTTTTATTCTTCAAGGTTTTAAAAAAAAATTCTCCTATGTGGCCTAGCCTATGATGCCAGAGCATTGTCTTCTTTGTTGAAAATTTTACTTCCATAGAGTTTACATAATTAGGGATATTTCCCTCTTTACTTCCATGAATAACTTTTAGTTATTTTCTAGAGACACTGTTACATTGAACAACCTGTGCATCGAGCTTGTACAGGGTACCAATTCGAGCACCTCTAGCTAGCACCATAGAGTCTCTAGTCATCTTGCAGCCATTCCCAAAAAATGTGACTTAAACTCTAATATCATTCAGCATACTGACAAACAATAGATTTCAAAGCCAAACCTGGTATATGCATAACATCCTTAATCCCCTTTACTCTGCCATCAGGGAATTGGATTCTGACTCTTCCATGGCCAACAATTTCCAAAGTTGAATCACTTGCCAAGTACACCTTTCCACCATCATATTCTTCATACTTCATGAATCAGTCTCTATGAGATGTCATGTGAAAAGATGCACCAGAATCAATCAGCCAGACATCATATGATGCCTATGTAGCCAAGGCAAAAAATGAAGGCATCTGAATCATCCTGTGAAGAATCATTGTTGGAAGAGTACTTCTAATTCTTCTTTTTCTCCTCTTTGCAATCCTTTCAGACATGACCAGGTTGCCCACAATTCCAGCATTTCACCTTGGACTTCTTTCTAGGAGACTTTGATCTCCCCTCTGATTTTGATTTTGATTTCTTGTCCTTCTTCTTGCCTTTCTCTTTCGGTCTTCCTCTGACAGGAAGAGCTTCCTTCGCCATCTCATAAAATTTCTTTCTCATCTCTTCTGACAGCAAAGAACCAACAAAATCTTCCATCTTGAAATTTGATGTTGTACTACCAATAGCCATCACCAGATGATCGCAAGAGTCTAGCAAAGAACACAATAGAAGCATGCAGCGATCCTCTTCATCAATTTTTACACCAATAGATGTCAATTGAGCAATCAATATATTAAATGCATTCAAATGATCAGCTACAGACCCTCCTTCCTGCATTCTCAAAGAATATAGCTTCTTCCTTAGAAACAATTTATTCACTAGGGACTTCCCCTAATAAATAGACGCCAGTCTCTTCCATAAAGAAGATGCAGTCTTCTCCTCATGCACATTTAGAATAATGGAGTCTACCAAATAGAGCCTTATCAACCCCTTAGACTTTCTATCTACAAGATCCCAATCTTCTTATTTCATGCATGTAGGTTTTGCTCCAAACATAACAATCCAAAGATCACGATCCACTAGAAGATCCTCCATCTTGAGTTTCCACAACTCAAAGTTTTTGAAAAAGAAAAAATAGGTTTTACAGGGACCTAAAACCGCAAAGTTAAAACTTAAAAAGATAGAGCATGAAAAGACCGAAAAAATAGACAGCTGTCCCAAAAAGGAAACGACAGCAAAAAAGACAACAGGGTCCAAAAAAAGGACCGCCAAAAAGCCAGAAACAACCACAGCAGCACTACTCCAAGGTTTTCATCAACTCCTCGGCTTCCTTTTCAACTTCACTCATTTCCTATAACCCCTACTTGAGGATTTGAACCATGTGTGGGGAAGCAACAGCCTTCCTCTTTGTGTTAGCTCAGGTGTGAGTCGAAATCCCTTCAACAGTAGCTCTGCTACATCCTCTATTCACATCCAAGTCCACGACCAGCAAGCCCTTTTGGTTTTTTTTGAACTTTTCCACCATAGCATTAATGATAATGGCATTGTTCCTAGCAATTTTATGATTATTCGCCACAGTGGCTCTAATATTTTGGCCAATCTTGGACATATTGCTCTCCAGCCTAGTCATTCTTTCCTCCTGCAGTTGTTGTCTTTTCCCCGGTAAGGGGGCATCTTGTCCATCATTCTCATTACAACTCCAGCTAACCTTCTACTCCAATTCTATGACTTTTTTGCTGAGATCTCTATTACGGCCATTCAAATCACAAACTTCCTTCTAGGACCACTTAAGAATAGTGAAAAGGCCATCAATACTTTTTTTTGCCACACTCATTATGTCCTCCAACCTAAGGTTATTCAGGGCAGAATTAATTTTGCCCTGATTAGGGGAATTTTTAGGGGTATTCACAAATCTTCCAGATGTAGGGGCACTAGGGGTTGACTCTTTACTAACCATAGGTTTATCAAAAAGAATATCTAGAGAATTCCCAGAGTACGAAACCAATTTCATAACTGAGGTACCTTTAAAACCAGAGACTAAACCTGGGGTAGGGAAATTAGGAGATGACTGGGGATTAATACAAGACAACGAAGCAAAACCTAGGATAGGACAACCAGGTGAAGGTTGTGGGTTAGGACAAGAAGGCAGAGCAGAACCCAAAAGGACATTTCGACAAGAAAGGGACTGGGGAACAGTAGTTTTAGACCCAACAAGGGTAAAAGCAAGAGGGGCTAGGGGATCGTTCTCCCTACTACTTTCTGTATCCTCCTCATCCAATTCCCCATCAGCAACATTTTTAGGTAGAGCAAGTAAATTTTGAAAATGCTCAAAGATGAGCCTGACAAGACCAGGGTGAATAATAAAAATCCGCCTAGGGTTTCTTTCAACTTCATCAAGGCAATTCTTCAGAGAAGAGAATAAATAAAAAGGAAACGAGATACAAACCTTGTGACTGAAGTGGTTCAAAATGGCAAAGTAATAACCATACACCTTGGTGAAGCGCCCATCAACCGTGATGTACTCCATAATGACTCTCAAAAATTTCCTCTAGATTGATTTAATGGACTCTACATCAAAGTTACTGACATTGAATTTCTTTATTTCATTCTTTCTAGACATGCTAGCCATCTCAACCTGTAAACAGAAATTGACAAACTTCTACAGGACTCCCATTGAATAGAATTGACTCAAAAAACCCAACGTACCCACAAGGATAACACAACTGGCTAGGCTTTGATACCACTTGTAAGGAAAGTCAAGGTATGGAAACAACTCTCCTAACGTCAAAACCTCATAGAAGAATGCAAATATACTTTTAATTTTTCAATTATAGTTCAATTAAGATGCACTATGAAGTAGATAGCAGAAATAGAGTACTTGACAATCACACATGAACACCAGATATACGTGGGAAAACCCTTACAGGAGAAAAACCCACCACACCAAGAGAAATCACTTTGTATTACAATAATGGAGATTACATACAAATATCATATTTATCTTTCTGGTGTCTATTTATAGCAGCATTCACCATGAACAAACTTGTACAGGAACCTTCAACCTACAGTCCTTACAGATTAGAATACATTTACTAATCATACAACCACCTAGCAATCCGTCGATGCAACCAACCGATCACAATCTGCAATCACAGAGTATAACCATGTTGTTCCATGTTCATCGAGCTTCGTCACAGAACGGTCACAATGAACTATCTTCCAACTGTTCAGATTCGGCTTCTCCTATTGGTCCACGAGACTCCACATAGGACGGTCAAATGGTCAATAGAGCTCACATTGTATCAGCATGTCGGTGAGACACAAGAAGTGTCTCCCCGATGCCCTAAAAGCTTCATATCGATGTCACCAAGAGTTATCATTATTGCCAAGATGTTTCACCGAGTTTACAACATGTATTGACTTCAGATTTCCTTTCGGCAAGAGTATCACTCTCGCCAAGACATCCCAATGAGCCTTCTTGTGTTACACCGAGTTTAGGAGACTATCGCTAAAACATCCTTATGTCGCCAGGAGATCATACCGAGTTCCATATGTTATACCGAGCTCCAAATAATAGTCAGCAAGACTTAACACCTTCACCAAGAGTTCTTATTGAACACATATATGTTACACTGATGACCACCATTCGCCAAGAGTTATACCGAAGACCCTTCATCATCAGTGAGACTCACTAAAGTCACTGGGACTTCTTATCAAAACCATCATGTTAAACCGATACCATTAGTCACCATGAGTCTTACTGAGAATAGACTTCAACATCAGTGAGACATAAACACATCACCGAGACATCATAACGAAACAATCATTGTTACTTCGATGAACCCAAGTGCATTCCTATCAGTGAGACTTTAACTATTCATTGGGACATCATAGCGAGAACCCTTTAGTTATCCCGAAGACTTCAATACAGAACATACTATTGGCGAGACTTTAACACATTTCCCAGACTTCTTCTCGAATGAAGCCTTTCGGCCAAGGGTCTCAACGATAAGTGATAGAATGGCTTATCAGCCAAAGATCTCCACGATCGGTAAGAGGTCACCTTGTGTACAATATGTCACTGCGAAAACTCCAAAGCATAACCATTCGGTGAGACTCCTCCAAGGTCATAGCAACCTATACAAACATGATATTCCAAACTGCTAGTCGGCCATACATAAGAGCCGTCACATCGACTTGGCTCCAATGGAGGTTTTAGCCTGTGATGATTAAGGCATAATTTTCCAACACACATTTGGTCTTGAAACTTTATGAATCATTAAGACTTTATGATGCCTTGTAAAGGTGTTGTGATACATTTTCACACTTTTCTAGACCCTTCTTATTATAATTCACCTATATACCCTCTTTTTATCACTTACCAAGTCTTATTTTAAAGTGTTGTAAAGTATTGTAACAAACTTTCACATTTTTCTAGACTTATCATCAACAAATACACCTTTCTTATTCTTTATTTGGCCCCTTTATACACTTACAACCCTTAATTAAGTGTATTTTTTAATACAAACCTGACAAACATCATTTAAGAAAACTTAATTTTGGACACCCATTTACATGACTTGAGTGGGACCCATTCATCACTAGGGGTGAATGAGTCCCTCTTGGCACAAAAGTAAAAATAAATTCAAATTACTGGTGGGTTTTTATTCCTAAAGACCTAAGGTCGGCTTGTGATGTATTTTTAGGTAATTAGGGCATAATTGTGTATAAATACATGATTTTCTATTCATTTTAACCCCCAATCATCTCATACACTCATGCATCCATTCACTCATCCATTCAAGTGTTCATGCATTCATCATATCATTTTAGCATTCTCATCACTCAATCAAGCATTCAAGCATCTTGGAGCAGCATATCTTCAGACTTCAACAACAAGGGTTTGGTAAGTTTATGACATTGCATATTGTTTATTTATCATTCTCTTCTTATTCCATTTCATTTCATAGGGTTTGATTACCAAAGTGGAGTTTTACATTGCATATTTTTATTTATCATTCTCTTCTTATTTCATTTCATTTCATAGGGTTTGATTACCAAAGTGGGGTTTGACCAAGGCAAACCCCTATAGTCTAACTCTTAGCCCTTTTCCCCCTCTCTACATGTGTGTTTTCAGGTCTTGTACACAAATTTTTCAAAGAGAAAGGTGTCAAAAAGGTGTTACAAAGTCATCAAAGTAAACATAACCTGATTTGAAGCTTGGAGACTATTTTCCTATCATATTTTCCAAATTTAGATCCTGCAAGCTGTTAGGCAAAAAAGTGCAGAACATGACCCACATAATTGACCTTTGACTTTTTAGAAATTTTTAGGTAGACTAATTTACTATCTATGGCAAATGAGTCCCATTGTAAGGCTTAAAAAAAGTTCTCTGAAGTTATGTGTTCCTGACATCCCAAAACCTATTCCGACAAAGTTTACTAGAAACAGGACTAATTCGCCATCTGTGGAAAATGAGCCCTAGTGGGCTTCAACATTAATCTCTTCAGCATTCCAAAACCTTTCAACAACAGCTTTCAAGCTCCAGGTGCACCTCATTCAATTTCATTTAATTTTTTTCTTATTTGTTTATGTTTCTAGCTCATGTTTTCATACAACACCGTGTTTTCAAACACTTTGCATTTCTTAGTTTTCATTCAATTAGTGATCTATTTTATCAATATTTTACATTTAGATCATCTCATCCAGGCACATTACACCCACATCACATCAATATTTGAATGTTTACATTTCATTTTTTCCCAATCTTCCTCCATCTAGGTGAAAAACACTAGGACAACAAAGATTTTAGGTGCCAAAATATTTGTTTACAGATTCCATCTTTCATTGTTATTCTATTTTTTTCCTAAGGAAGGTATATTTCATGTTTATGACTTATTAGGGTGATTAGAGATCTCCTTTATAGGTCACTTTCATCTCTATCTAAGGAATTATATTCTAACACATTTGACTAGGGTTCCTCCATGTTCTAGCTTGCATAATCTTAGACACACTTAAGATTAGGGCTCACACACATTTCCATTTTCATATCTATGTATTTTCATCAAGGTTTAATTACCAAACAAGGGGTTTGACCAATGCAAACCCCCATAAACAATCAATCAAATTTCCTTTGTTTTGCACGTTATTTACAGGTTCATATTTGAAACCTTGGTGAAGAAGGAAGTACAGACCTTGAACCTCTAGACCCCATTCAAAAATTCTAGAAATTCAACATGAGACTAAGTCACCACCTAGGGATTCTTAGTCCTCCCAAAGTTACTTGGTAGATATTCTTTTATATCCGGTTTCAACGTCTGAAGATTTCCCATTAACCCCAAAAAATAGAATTCAAACTAAGGGAACAATAATGTCATCCTAGTTCTCCATAGCACTTTATGACAATATTTTTGCATTTTTGAAATCATCTTCACATTTCTAGACTTCCTAGGTACACACATCCTAACTTCCTATTACATAATTTCATCATTTACATTCATCATTTAGCTTGCATCATTAGGTTTTGTAAGTTGAATGTTAAAGTGTCTTTTCCAAGCTTTTGCTTGGTGGTGAACTCCTCAAAGCCTAAATGCCCCTTCCTAGGTCTTCCTTATTGTGAATTGACTCACCCTTTGGGTTGATAGCTAATCCAATTTGGATTCCTAAGACATTATGAGTGACCAAGAGAGAATATAGGTGGGCACTCACACTTCCCATTTTCCATTTGGTTCAATAGGGTTTCATGATTCAAGCAAGTATTCAATTCAAAATATACAACATTCAAGGAAGAGTCAAGATCTACATCCATTAGGGCCATCTCATACATGTTTGTAGCAGTTTATTCTTGGGGTTTGGTGGGTTGTGACATATCATTTTGTTCATTCATCATTCCTCATTTCCATTTGATTTCATTATAAGGTTTGATTACCAAACCAAGGTTTGACCAAGGAAAACCCATTTCTACTAACAAAACAACATTTTTCCCTCTCTTTAGTGTGTGATTTAAAGATCTAGGTTGAAAAAATATTGGAGAAAGGTTGTCAAAGATGCAAATTTTTCAAAGTTGTCACCTTGTTTAGAAGATCATTGAAAGCCATCTACATAGCAGAATTCAATAATTTAAATCCATAAATCGGGTTGAGAAGATAGAGTAGAGGTCAAAGAGAAAATTCAGATTTTGATTTTCCAAAAATTCCAAGCACGACTTATATGCCACTTTTGGTGTATGAGTCCCAGTATAGTGGACTTTCTAGTTTTCAAGTGTTCTAGACTTATCTAGATGCTATATTTCTATTCCTCCCCAAAAACCCTAATCTGGGGCTAAATCACCCAGCCTGGTGTATGAGTCCCAGTGTGCATTAAATTCAACGTTTTTAGCATTTTAGGCCTCCATTCGAGTTGCTACAGGTTTTCATATGCCCCTCTATACTCCTCCACTTTTCTATTTTGTTTTGCATTCATTTCAAGGTCATTTAGTGAAGCTTTGCATATAATTAGGTTTGACATTAGGTCTTGCATGTTACTTGTCTTTCCAAGCCCTAGCTTGGTGGTGAACCCCTTTTTAGTCCTTTATCACACCCTAGGATGTCCCTATTGCAAATCTCTTTCCTTCATTCCATCCTTGGATTGAGATTTCTAAGGTTTCCTTGAATGAGAAGTATAGAAAACTTGTTGTTCTATGTCCTAAACCATAAACCAACCATTTTCTATTTTTCACTATCAATTTCATGTCACAAGGTTTATAAACTTATTTCATTCTAACAATATTTCAAATCCACATAATTTACCTTTTACAACTTTATAGATTAATTATAATACAATGTAATAGTTCGACCTTCAATACTCTAAATAGTAGTTTTTAAGGTCAACCATTTCAAGATAAAAATATGTTTAACTAAACATCAACTATTTCACACCATAGAGCATCTAATGAACTAGATAGAGACTATTAAAACATTGATTCCCATTTTTTTAATTGAGTCTCTTCTTTTAAGTCACCTAGAACTTTCAAAACATTAGTTTTAGTTATTGAATATTTTATAATGTTATCAGATAAATTAAACACTTAGAGAACAAAAATTCACTTTGAAAATTTTTTTATTTTCAATATTTATCACTAGTATTATGTGTAAGAGGTGACGAAAATATATTATTGTATATCTATCGAGAGTTTGGATGTTACTTTGACCACTCTTGGTCCTAGAGGTCAATATGGCCAGTCAAGAATTACATTCTTCTTGTAGTCGAGTTAAACTTTGAGATAGATATTGTGGTTTAGAATTGAAACAATAATATATTTTTGATTCATCATTTTGAGAAAAACTCTTGAATTCATGTCTTGTTTCCTAGTATATATGGATTGAAATGGATATAATAGGGAAAATTTTATGTAAGGATATGATTTAAGAGTTTCTCTAGATTGAAATTCTATAACTCATTGAACCATAAAGACTTCATTCTTGTTTTGGTATTATTATTTTGTAAAATAATATATTGGGTGCATACTATTTAGGCTTGGATTTTCCCTTACAATGAGTTTTCCATTAAATATTCTATATGATATATAATGTTTTCTTCCTCTTCTCTAATTACTTCCTTTTATTTTATATAGTGCTATTAATGTACTAATTATTTTACTAGATCTATTATTCTAGTTTAAAGTGATGAGGATTGTCACATTGTGATGACCCAATACAAAACAATGATGCATGGGTGGTGTCTTTTAATATAGGTCACATGTATACAATATTAATATTTTGGCATAGAATTAAATGAATAATAACTAGGTGAAACTTTGTTTTCTTAGGCCCAAGGTTTTTTTTTTAAATGATGGTTAGTCATGCACATTTGGTTCCCATTATAGAAGTGATTTTGAATTTGACAAAGAGACTCATTTTTTTAGATCTAAAAATTGTTTTAGTAGAAATTTAATTAATATTTTGATAAAAAAATTATAATTTGGTAGGAATGAGAGAACCAAAGAAACCACAAATTAGTGTTATGATAGTGTAGTTAGGATATCCATGTAAAAATAAGGGATTGAGTCTTTAATGCATTGCTGTTAATTTCCATCAGTTACAAATAATGTTGAACCATAGAAGAGAATTGATAATTTAGATCTAAAAAATTGTTTGAGTAATTATTTGATTATATTTGTATTGGACAATTGTAATCTTGGGTTGGTGAGAGCACCACTATAGCTAGAAATTTATCCTACAATAATATGATGTTAAAATAATAATATAATAATATGGTTAAAACATCCATAGAAAAAATAATTTCTTAATCCATCAATATGATGCAGTCAATTCATGCTATGTACACGATAATCAGTGTAAATTGAAAGGAAAAATTGAATGCTATACACTTTTTAAAATTTAAAAAACTTCAAATTAATGTAGTTTGCCAGTTTTAATCAAAACTTGAAAAACTATCAATTACATGTCAGTTTATAAATTTATAATAATCTAACAATATTGAAAATTCATGTAATTTACAAATTACAACATTCTAGATTAATTATAATATAATGTAACAATTTGACCTTCATTACTCTAAATAATTTTTTTTAAGGTCAACCTTTTAAAGATAAAATATGTTTAAATAAAGATTGACAATTTCACACCAAAGTGCATCTAATGTACTAGAAAACTATTCAAATGTGGAGTTCCCAATTTATTAATTATCATATTTCACATCACCTATAGCTCTCAACTCATTAGTTTTTATCTAGCTCTAGAGCAAAACTTCCCATTAATGCTAATATGGTTGATAAGTGGTGTCCTCCGCCATTTGTTATTTTCCAAAATTAATAGTGATGGATTTATGTAATGAGAATTAACAATAATATCTTGGCTAATCTTGTGGCTCTTATGAAATCATGTGAGTTGGATTGTATGAATGCTATTTGTGAGTCTAACTCGATTTTTGTTTCTCGTTTGAACAAAAAGAGTTTCTAAGAGTCCTCATGAAAGCTTGTTTCTATAATTGAATAGCTCTTGTACCACACTTTAAATTTTGAAGCTATCTCTTTTGTGCATATACCAAAAAAAATTAAAAAAATAGAATGTTTTTGATAAAGGAAAAAACGGGTTTTACAGAACTCGAAACCACCAAGTTTACAACAAAAGAAAGAGGACAAAAAATTCCAGTAGAATAAACAGGCTACAATAAAGAAAAATTACAATTACAATCATAATTGGCATGGTTCTGAGCCGAGGTCCTTTGTCTTTTGATAAATCATCACAGCTTCTCCAACTTATTCATAAAAGTCCCAACTACAAGGAAACATGAAAGTTTATTCCATCAAAGAGTCTAGTAGTATTTTTATTTATTCTGGTTTCTACTGGGATCGTGATAATGACAAACTTCTGTGCGTTTTCCCTCTTTTTACATTTAAAATAACTCTTCACATTTTGAAATTTCATATTTGCAAAATGTAAAGTTCTTCTGCTTCCTTGATAAATCTCCTCCTTCCATTTTTTTTTTTTAAAGAAAGAATCAATAAGGATATGATAATTGCTAAACTGCAAGATACTTATATATGTGCATCAGATTAACATGAAACAAAAACTAAAAATAAATCATTGATAACCAAGGAGATCTCTATTTGAACTATAGGATTAAGGGAGCTGTGGATCTGGCAATTTGAAACTAAAAGAATTTGTTGGTTTGAATTAATCAAATGACAAAAAATACCTTTTTTCCTCCTTTTTCCTTAAAATCATAAGGACCTGCAGAAACTGAAAAATTGATGCAGGATCTATGGATGAGAATGGCAAACCACTTGCATAAGGTAGATTAAGCCCTAACAAGCGCAACCAGTTTATCAGCACAGACATCGAGCAAGATTGATACAACATTTCCCATTAGTTTGGGCTCCTGTAATTTTTCTGAATCTCTCCATTCGTCCCAGTAAGAGGCTTGATGTTTCCCATGTTCAGCATAGAAGCTTGAAAATCAACAAAAAAGGGCGTTTGATCATTGCTGTAGAGAGAAATCTGAGCATGAGTAAACGCGTCATCCTCAGTGTTAAACGGACTGAATAATGCCTGATCTGAGTGTAGAATTCCCTTCTGCTCCATAAGATCTTTGAAGTAATTATTGTCAAATAGATTGGGGCTAACAATGTCGAAAGGAGAGAGGTTGCTATTCCCAATGCTTTCATTTCTAGGGCATCTTGCCTGGACTGATTCGGCAAAAGCAGGGTCGATGTTCGATTCGACATAGATGCGACTTCTAAAAGTGAAGCATTGCGCTTGACCGATCGTATGAGCACTTGATCAAATGGAAAGAAATTTGGATGGTTAAGCACATTAATTGATTGATATATATGCCTCACAAAAGCACTGGAAATCTGGTATACCTGAAAGGGCGATGAGGTCCTTGAGAGACAGTCCTTATTTTTGAAATGCTAGAAGTGTTGATTTTTGTAGCTAGAAAAGTGGGATATGAATTTGCTTTAAAGCAACTCAAGATAAGATTTGCTTTAAATCAATTTGAGTTGGATTTTTAGCAACAGCAGGATTTTTATTCTTTAAAT
>VDFB02271358.1:624378961-624391852 GCA_007258455.2 Sequoia sempervirens | reverse complement strand
AGTCAGCCATTGAGACAAGGCACCACTTTTACCGAGGATTATGTGGAGAAGGGGATAGTGAAGCTCAATTACATTCCTACGGATGAACAGATAGCAGATATGCTGACGAAGGCCTTGATGAAGAGCAAGTTTGAATTCTTCAGGGACAAGTTGGGTGTAGTGCAGAACACTTTCCTCGCTAAGAGGGGGTGTTGATTTTTGTAGCTAGAAAAGTGGGATATGGATTTGCTTTAAAGCAACTCAAGATAAGATTTGCTTTAAATCAATTCGAGTTGGATTTTTAGCTTACAGTGATTTTTATTCTTTAAATAGAATGTTTAGAGTTTGTGAGGATAAGATAAATCCAAGAGTGGGATTTTATTCTTTAATAGAATGTTTCCGAGTTTGTGAGGATAAGATAAATCCTAGAGTGATTTTATGTGTAAATAAAGCCAAAGAAAGCAAGGAAAGATTCTTTCCTTGCATGCTAAGTAAAGCAGCTAGGCTCTATAAATACAAGATTGCTGTAGCAAACTCATATTGTATTTTCAAAAGAAAAGTTTGCTGTTAGGCTGAATAGAAGATCCAACATTTGCAGGTTTTTCCCCGCATTGGGATTTCCTGGGTATATTTGTGTTATTGTCTTTCTTTTTGTGTTTGGCTTCATGTTATTTTTGCTTCCGCTGTTATTAGTTGTTAATTAACCCAGTTGTATTAATTGTTATAAATCAGATTTATTTCTGTGAATTTATTGTGTAATTAATTTGTTGCTGGGTTATAGAAATTAACAAGAAGGAGCTCGGAAAATCGCATGAACGGACCTGGGATATCTTCATTTACTGTAGTTTTGTTTGCGTCCCTCGAGTCCCTCCTTCACAGCATTACTTCCCACGATGGACCTCCCGACTGACAATTATTTACATGGAATTTTGTAAGCCATTGTTACGCTGAACAATAGATTTTCATAAACAACATTGATCTGTAATCAAGGTATTAAAATAGGGGAGACATTTTTACTTGGACAAGTGAATCACGAGCAGCTATGGCCAAAATTTCAGCACAAGAAACCACTTCTCTGCAAACATTCTCAAGTTGGGTTTTGATATTATCTATCACATCCATACCTCTCAACGAATTTCTGTTTGCTCCGGCGCCCTTTTCACTTTCAAAATTTGCATTGTCGTCAAGCAGTATAGAGGCATCGCAGCCCTGCAAGTATAATCAACTAAAAAGCTAACAAGCATAGTTTACATAGATTTTTTTCAAATAAAAGAGAAACTAGAAAGGAAAGGAAAAAATAAGAGAGTCTCAATTTCTACATTGACGAAACAGTCGTGTAAGTGAAGGTGGAGCAAAGACGCGCCCATGCGTTTATCTTCCGTTATGGCGTTCTCTACTATATTATTCATGATAGATAGTGCTTTCGGACATGAGTTAGCATAAAAAGTTGGAGAGAGCTGCCGATAAACCTTGGCACATAGGAGCAAAGTACTCCAGACAAAGCTTCTTGTCAGCATTGCTAGAGAAGGCATTTTCGTTGTCAACACCGCAGTGTATTGAATCATTTTCGATGAACAAGGAAAGTGAATACGATGTGTTATAGAATAGTAAAGAAACGCATTTGATCAGACTTGCACGTATGTTCCGCGTATTGTAGTCGGTGAATGTTCGTTCTGTTTTGTAACAGATTCCGTGTAAGTTAGCTATTGTATGATACTATTCATAGCTTAAATGAGTTACGTGCAATTTGTCATTTGTACCTATATTCAAGGGAACTCTCGCTCCAGTTGTTCCAGCTCTACATATACGTTTATTTTTTAAGAGCCTGGTTGTTATATTTTTAACTCCTTTCTTAGTTAGGGAAACTATCGTCTTCATGTTTATAGATTTATTTGAACATTTTGCACGATGGGTATGTTTGATAAAGTGAAAAATTAATCTATTTTGTTCAGTTTTAATTTTTTGAAGTAGTTATATTCTTATTTTTTTATTAGTTTGATTGAATTAAGATGGGTGAATTATTAATATTCAATTCATAAAAGGATGGATAAAATATAATCCGGTCAAATTACAAGAAGTATATTGGTATATATGATTTGTTCAACTCAAATAGTTAGCATTTTGAGATTTACTATTAAGGTGTATGAAAATAGGTATTTTTGAAGAAGGTGTGGACATCCATCCAAATATAAAAGGATAGAGGAATTTATTCAAATGTCTTAGCTGCCACTAAACTAGTTGATGTGAATGCAAAATGTAGAAGCATGGAAGGTGCATCACAAAGTATTTATTACAAATAACAAAAATCTATATAGAATCTTAGTAAATGACATTCTAAATTTATTTATTTTCTCCCTAGTTTTGTCAAAAGGGGCACATTTAAGAATAATGAATACAGGCATTTTGTCATATGTTTTAGTTGTCAATACACTAATTGACATGGATTCAAAAAGTAGAGGCATACAAAAGGCATAAATGTGTATTGATTGCTAATATTTAACAAATAACCTTTAGATTTCTTTGTGTTTGATTTCCTTTCTTCCATACTTCTACTTGGAAACAGTTGTGCTTCATTTAGAGTAAACTTTTGGGCCTTTCCATTGTAGAATTTTTGTTAAATCAAAGTCCCAATTCAAAATAAATAGCTTAAGTAATTTTTGGGGGGTTTTCTACCTTCTTCGTTTATCCCTTTTTAGAGCACCCTAATCATGCTACTATAGGTAATTATTTCTTGATTTAGTTTAGATTTTTCTATTAAATCATGTCTTTAAGATGGTTTTATAATTTTTTTCTTACAACATCCATTTAATAGTTTTGTAGAATGAAAGCTTCAACCTTGAGTTTCATTTTACGTTAAATCAAACACCTTATTTTTGTAGTTTTTTATTTTCTTGGTAAATTCATATGTAGGAATCTATAATGCTATTTATTCTATGCAAAGGTGTACTATATTTATACAACTAATCCCCCACTTAAACTTAACATTGATGTTCAAAACTAATCCCCCGCTTAATTCCATAATTATATTAATAGGCTAACCAGATTCACTTTACAGTGATGACCTAAATTTAAAAAAGTAATTATATATATATATATATAAAGGGGAAATATCTCGCACAAAATGAAATATCTTTAATCCAAGTTTGAAAGAAAAGCACGGATATCACAACAAAAACAGCCCAATTAAATAGGTCCAATATTTCCACTTCGAAAATACAACCTCGAGCAGAACAATTTGTCTAGTACCCTAAATACAATAGGTCCTCTTAATAAAATGTCTTTCTCAATTCAAATCTGCAGTACAAATACGGATGATGTAAGAAGGATTAAACATCAATTGATTCTTCTACAGTTCTTTCGAATCTCTCCATGTGTTCCGGTAAGAGGTTTGATGTTTCCCATCCTCACCATTGCAGCGGCAAAGTCTGTGAAAAAGGCTTGTTGATTGGTACTGTATGTTTTCACCTGAACATCAGCAGAGCCTCCATTAAACAATTCCTGGCCGGAATGGAAAAGACCTTTCCGAGATCTCAAATTCAGGTAATAATTATTGTCAAAACCATTAGCAGTCGTGGAGTCCAGGGGTGCGAGGTTGTTGTCACCACTGCTGAAGGGACAATTTTTCTGCAAAGAAGCTGCAAATTCCTTGTCTATGTTGGATTCATTATAGATCCGACTTCTAAAGAACTGACAACGGGATTGACCGATGGGATGAGCTCCTACAGGTACACATTAGGCTAAAATAAGATTTCCAATTAACCAATCAGTAGGACTTGCTTGTCAACGACAATAGACGGTAGTAAAGTAGCTTACCTGAAAGAGCGACCATATCTTTAGCAGACAGTCCTTGGGCTCGGAATGCTGAGATAAGAGAAGTAAGGCTCAAAGTGGGGCCTGGAAGGTTGCTGTTTGCACCACTCAGACTAGCAGTCTTTGAATCTCGCCTTCCAAGCATTACTGCCCAGGTTGGGCCTCCCAACTAGTAATCACAAACACAAGTGTATAACATCAGTCTGAGTTATGTAAGTAAATAGGCAACAATTTGTAGGAAAAAGTCAAGAATAATTACTTGGACAACAGAGTCGTGAGTGGCTACTGCCAAAATATTAGCACATGATACAACCCCACTGCAAACCTTCTCGATTTGGGTCTTGATATTATCAATCACCTCAAATTCCCTGACTGAATTGGCATTGGCTCCAGCACTCTTCTCTCCTATGAAAGTCGTAGCGTCGTCCAAGAGAACAGATCCATCGCAACCCTGCAAACCCCATCCAAACCCAAAAGGAACACCATATTAATATAATCGCAATGTACAAGAGAAGTCGTAGGATGAAAGGGGGAAATAAGAGTTGAAAAAATGTATTACGTTAACAAAACAGTCGTGAAAGTGAAGGCGGAGAAGAGAAGCACCCATTCTGGCTTCTTGGGCCAGCGCTTGCTTTATTGAGGCTTTAACTATAGGCAATGCCTGTTAAAATAAACACTAATTTCTCTCTCCGGCAGATTCCAGAAATCTGTTTTTTCGTCTTATCTTTAACTTGCCGCGTATTGCAAGTTTTTATGCCACCGCCTCTACTCACCGACTGTAGGAGATTAACCGTTTGTGGTGGTACCTATAAATCCACCTTTATGCAACGATTTTGTTAGATATTTTTGTATGAGAGATTAAAATGTAAGAGCTCTGTAGAGTCTCATATATCTGTATTTGGACATTTTCAATCTATAGAAGATTTGTTTGTGTGCAGTAGCATACTTTATCTACATGCTATGTTTTTAATTTGCATACTCTATTTTATTTTAATTCCCCTGCATTCTACAGATTGGTATCATAGCCTTACAGATTCAGGGAGAGCTACACTGAGTGTGTGTGAGTTCAAAGATTGTTGTAACTCTAAAGTGCCCTTCCCTTCCACTTGAAGATTACATCTATCAGAAATTTGAATCAATATGGCTTCAAACAGCAGTTTGGCTCAGCCACAGGTTCCTATGCTGACTGAGAAGAATTATGATTCTTGGTTTATCAGAATGAGAACATTATTGTGTTCTCATGAACTTTGGGGATTTGTTACTGATGGATATTCAGAGCCAGTTGACCATGCAGCAGAAATGGCTCTAACGAATGCAAAGCGGAATCTGTTAAAGGAGAACAGAAAGAAAGATAGCAAAGCTCTTAGCCTTATTCATCAAAGTTTAAATGAATCCATATTTTACAAAGTATCAACTGCAGAATCTTCAAAGAAGGCTTGGGACACTCTTGAAACTTGCTACCAGGGTGTATCCAAGGTGAAGAATGTCAAGTTGCAGAACTTGAGGAGAGATTTTGAGAATCTAAAGATGAAGGACAGTGAAACTGTGGATAGTTTTATGACTCAGGTCATGAATGTTGTTAATCAGTTGAGACAATATGGAGAGGACCTTTCAGATAAGAGGGTGATTGAAAAAGTACTCAGAAGTTTTCCAAAGAAATTTGAAGTTGTGGTTATACCTATTGAAGAATTTAAAGACATTAGTCAAATGCAAATTGATGAGTTGACTGGTTCTCTGATTGCTCATGAATCCAAGATATCCCGATATGATGATAATCCATTGCAGAATGCTTTCAAATCTTAGCTACATGTTACCAAAGGCAAAGGAAGAGGAAGGTCTAGTAACAAAGGAAGAGGAGGCAGAATTGTTGATCAAAGAGACAACAAAATTAATTCAGAAGCTGAGGAGAAATATCGACAGAACTCTCCTAATTTAAGGGGGAGTGACAACAAAAATTTGCAGCAAGGAAACTAGAGGTATGATAAGTCTAAGGTACAATGTTTTTATTGCAAAAGTATGGTCATTTTGCTAACAAGTGTTGGAAGAAGCAAGCAGATGCTGGTAAGCAGTCTGCACACATCATAGAGGAGTCTGAAGATAATCAGAAAATAGTGTTTTTGACTTGCAATGTGACTCAAGCAAGTTCAAATGATGTTTGGTTTTTGGACAGTGGCTGCAACAATCACATGACTGGAAACACAGAAATGTTTACCAGTCTAGACACCAGTGTTCATTCTGAAATAAAGTTGGGTAATGATTATAAAGCAAGTGTTCATGGTAAAGGACTAATTTATGTGTATACCAAGAATGGTGAAAGAAGAACAATAGATGATGTGTATTATGTACCTAGTTTAAAATGTAATTTGTTGAGTATTGGACAACTGATGGAGAAAAGGTATAGAGTTTTCTTCAATAATGAGGTATGTACAATCATTGATAAGTATCTGAGTAAGTAGGTGATAGCAAGAGTGGAGATGACAAAAAGTAGGATATTTCCACTTACAATAAGTAGTGAACTATCTAACTCTTTGAATGCTTATAAAGTTAAGAGTTTAGATGAATCCTAGTTATGGAATTTAAGGTATGGCCATTTACATTTTGGTGGTCTAGATTTGCTGTAGAAAAAGCTAATGGTGAAAGGGTTGCCCAGTATTCAGCAACCAACAAGTTTATGTGAAAGTTGCATACTAGCAAAGCATCACAGAGAGAAATTTGTTTTTGGACTCTCATATAGAGCAAAAGGTCCATTGGAAATAGTTCACACAGATTTGTGTGGACCGATGCAAACACCATCATTGACTGGTAATATTTATTTTTTAACCTTTATAGATGATTATAGTCAGAAGACTTGGGTTTATCTTCTGAAGTAGAAATCTGAAACTTTGCTGTATTCAAAAGGTTTAAAGCCTTGGTTGAAAAAGAGACTGGAAAATATATTAATGTTCTAAGATTAGATAGAGGAGGTGAGTATATGCTAAATGATTTCATGGAGTTTTGCCAAGATCATGGAATCAAGAGACAGTTTACTACTCGCTTTACTCCACAGCAAAATGGAGTAGCTAAAAGGAAGAACCGAACCATTATGAATATGGCTCGGTGTATGCTGAAGGAGAAGCATCTATCAAATGAATATTGGGGAGCAGCTATTATATGTTTAGTTTATATTTTAAATAGGAGTCCGACTAAGAGTGTGAAGGACCATGTTCCCCAGGAAGCTTGGACTGGTATGAGTTGCAGTGTATCTCATTTGAGGATTTTTGGGTGTGTTGCATATGCACATGTACCTACAGAGATGAGAAGAAAGTTAGATGACAGAAGTGAGAAGTGTATCTTTATTGGATACAGTGAGGATTCTAAGGCATATAGGCTCTATAATCCCATCACCAAGAAGTATATTATTAGCAGAGATGTTGAGTTCAAGGAAGAAGAGGCTTGGGATGGAAGCATAGATAATTTTGTTCTAGATGGAGTTGTATTATCTCATGTAGATGATGAAGGAAATGAGCAGGCCATACAAAATGGATAGTTGATTCCACAAGCACATACACCTCCAGCAAGCACTCCAAGAAGACAATCTCCAGGAGTTAGCTCATCACAATTTAGAACACCCAGAACTCAAGAGCATTGTGAACCATCCGGTTATGGTGGACAACAAACAATAAAATCAAAGGTTAGTAATGAATCAAATCCCACATTAGCTACATTAAGGAATAGAATTAAAGGTCAAAAGACTAAAAGCTTAAGATAATTATATGAGTAGAATGAAGAAATAGATCAAGTTTCAAATTTTGCATTGATTGCATATGATCCAGTAAATTTTGAAGAAGCTATTAAAGAAGATATTTGGGTAAAAGCTATGGATGAAGAGATTGATGCCATCGAGAGAAATAACATTTGGAATCTTGTAGATTTACCTGAAGATAAAAATTGTATTGGTGTTAAATGGATTTATAAAACTAAGCTAAATGTTGAAGGTAAGGTTGAGAAGCACAAAGCAAGACTTGTAGCTTAGGGGTTCAGTCAACATCCTGACATTGATTATAATGAAACTTTTGCACCTGTTGCCAGACTTGATATCGTGAGGATGGTGTTGGCTATTGTAGCACAAAATAAGTGGAAAATGCATCAAATGGACGTAAAATCTGCATTTTTATATGGATTTTTGGAAGAAGAGGTTTATGTGAAACAACCTCTAGGATACAAAATTGAAGGACAAGAAGATAAGGACTATAAGTTAAATAAGGCATTATATGGATTGAAACAACCTCCCAGAGTATGGTATACCAAGATTGATGAATACTTGAATAGCAGAGGATTCAGTAGGAGTCCAAGTGAGCCAACCTTGTATACAAAGGTAAATCAGGAAGGAAAATTTTTAATAGTGTGCTTATATGTTGATGATTTGATTTTTGCTGGAGATCTCTCTATTGATGACTTTAAGACAGCCATGAAAATTGAGTTTGATATGACTGATTTAGGATTGATGAAATATTTTCTTGGTATTGAAATTTCTCAATCTGATGATGGTATTTTTATTTATCAATCTAAGTATGCAAAATATCTTTTGAGAAGGTTTAATATGGTGAACTGCAAGCCAACTGCAACACCAATGGCAATTGGTACAAAACTCAGCAAGAAGGATCAAGGGTCAAGTGTTGATCCGACTTTGTATAAGAAATTGGTTGGTTGTCTCATGTATTTGACAAGATCAAGGCCTGATATAATGTTTGTTGTAAGTTTAATTTCCAGATTTATGGATTCTCCCATGAGCACCCACTGGCAAGCTAGAAAGAGGATCTTAAGATACATTGCTGGAACAACAAATTTTGGTATTTTGTATACATCAATTTTAGATTTTAAGTTGACTGGATATTCTGATAGTGATTTTGCAAGTAGTGCTGATGACAGGAAAAACACATCTGGGTATGTATTTAGTTTTGGATCGGGTTCAGTAGCTTGGGCATCAAAGAAGCAACCCATTGTGACCTTATCATCTACTGAGGCAGAATATGTTGCAGTGACAACAACAACTTGTCAGACTGTTTGGATGAGAAGAATTTTGACTGAGTTGTTACATGCTCAGGAAGAAGTAACTCAATTTTTTTGTGATAACAAATCTGCCATTGCCTTAGCAAAGAACCATGTTTTCCATAAGAAAAGTAAGCATATTGATACGATATTTCATTTTATTGGAGAATTGGTAAATGGAAATGAAATTTGTATGGAGTTCTGTAGATCAGAACATCAATTTGCAGATATATTTACAAAACCCCTGGAAAAGGAGCTGTTTGAAATTCACAGAGAGAATATAGGGGTCTGTATGATTAACACCAGTTTTTGAAGCATATATAGTTGAAATTAAGGGGGAGTGTTAAAATAAACACTAATTTCTCTCTCCGGCAGATTCCAGAAATCTAATTTTTGCTTATTCACAGAAATCTATTTTTTTGTCTTGTCTTTAACTTGCCGCATATTGCAAGTTTTTATGCCACCTATAATCTGATTTGTTTTGGCTTTATCTCCAATCTCCACCGCCTCTACTCACCAACTGTAGGAGATTAACCGTTTGTGGTGGTACCTATAAATCCACCTTTATGCAATGATTTTGTTAGATATTTTTGTATGAGAGATTAAAATGTAAGAGCTCTGTAGAGTCTCATATATCTGTATTTGGGCATTTTTAATCTATAGAAGATTTGTTTGTGTGCAGTAGCATACTTTATCTACATGCTCTATTTTTAATTTGCATACTCTGTTTTATTTTAATTCCCCTGCATTCTACAATGTCTGCGGACACGTCTTGTTGTAAAAGTTTGGAGAAAGCTGAGTATACACCACGCTCGAGCACAAGATTGAAGCTATACAAGACAGTGATACCCAACTCTTGTTTACCATCCAAGTCGAATAGGCCATGGTTGCTTTCAATGTCGAATAGACACTTGACTACATGATTACAATGGTGACGTAGAGATTCAGATGGCTAGAGGGGAGCATGACTGCCTGGTTATATAGGTGAGCGGGGATAGCAATAGGCATTGCGATTAGGTGGGTGTTCACGTACATGTCAACTTTTAAAATGTCAGTGTAAGTTGGTGTATGCGTCTTGAAGAGCTACCAAAACAAAAAGAAGATGAATCAGCATAGAGCTGAGGTGGCTTTGACATGGACTACAGTCTACAATATATATTTCTTTACAAAATAGAAGCGAAATATAAAAGGAATATCTGGCACCTTGTATTGGCTGCCTTCCATCTCCCATCAGGTGCACTCCTACTTATGGTATTTCTTTGAAAGAGAAGCTCTCAATGCTTATCCGTAGATTGCAGCTATTAGTAGGATTATCTTTGGGTTTTTTTTTTGGGTGTATGATTGCTTTTATTTATTCCACCGCTACTACTTAATTGCCAAAAATTTTGCTGATCACGTAGTTTTCCAGATGTGATATAAACTAGTAATCGCACCTTCGTGTGCAATGGGTACGCCGAAGATTTGTGGAGATCAATATTTTAATTTATGGTATTCTATTTGAAAGATAGAAATTGTAAAATGGGTAGTGTCAATTTTTTTTAAATAAATGAAGGTATGCATATATATTTTATTGTTACTTCATTTTAATTAATAAAATATGATTTTGAACTACAGAGTATTTTCACAAAGTACAATAACCAGTATAATGGTAGAAAATTTGAAGGAAATATTCACTGCATAATTCATAAGCTCTATTGTTCATTGCATTCAACAGGGTAGTAGCATTTGCTACACAGTTTTGACATTTTGTCTTTGAAGAACAAAAACCAGTATAATTGGTATTTTTGCAAAGGACAATAAACAGTAAAATGGCTAAAAAATGCAAGGAAATATCTACTGTATAATTCATAAGCTCTGTAAAGAACAGTGTATTAAGATTAACATGTCAAGATGATTTGATCTGTACTGTAGCTATTGTGAAAATAGCTTTAGCAACCATTGCATTTGCAGCTTCAGTAGCAGCTGCTATACATTCAATAGTAAATAAAGTTGAGAGGAAAGCTGTCAATAGAATAGTGTAAAGAATAAGGAAAATAAAGTTGCCCAAAAATGTATACAATGAAATGAACATTAAAAATTTCACATAAATAATGGCAAGTGAGTTACCTCAAGTTGAATTACCAGGAAAGGTCTGGCAACCATTGCATTTATAGCTGCTATACATTCAATAGTAAAAGAAGATGTCAAGAAAGCTGTAATTAAAACACAAGAAAAGTGATATGGCTATGTATAGATTCTCAAGAAAAGATGTTGTGCAGTCAATGAAGTGGTATTTAGAAATAAGACATTGCAAGAAGTTCTGATTGTTTCTACTTAATTATATTTCAATCACAAATTACTCACTATCGTATGATGACCAACACCAGAAGCCACATAAAACACAAATGCAGAACTCTAACAGCTTTTGGGAAAAGATACATGCAAATCTCTCCATGCCTAGATACGAGAAAGTAGTGCTCTTAATTAGATAGAGAAGACTACAGGCACACATTACAGCTTAGACTTTAACTCTATTTATAGCAGATTTAGCTACATGGCAAAGTAAAAGCTAACATCTTTTAAAAAATTATCTTGAAAGTAGTAGGGACGCACCATCCTTATCCCCAACTCAATATTATTATTTTTTGGGATCTTGAGTTAAAATTGATCTTTGCTTTGAATTATTCAGGTGTACAGACAATAATCATACTTTAGTCTTGAAGTTTATAAAAACAAAAACTTTCTGGTTTTTAGTTATAAAAATTGCGCTGGAAAAGGCTATGAAATTTGACTTAACCCCCACTGTTTCCATCTACTTGAAAGTTTTTAAAGCCTCTTCAATAAATCCATTTTGTGCATTAGCGTGAAAAAAATTACCCAGAACATCTTTATAGATCAAATAAAACATAGAAAGAATTGCAGAGAATTCAAACCAGAGCAAATGACTTACCTCAAGATTCTGCAAAATATTCTCAATGCTCTCTTTCTGTCAACAATCCAAGATATTTTTGACCAACTGCCATCCCGAGTAAATGCATCTAAGAAGGCAGAAGGCGGATGCAACACACAGGGTACACCAACTGCCATCCACAGTAAATGTGTGGCAATTGCAACTTGTGCGTGCAATGGGTACGCCGAAGAGTTGTGGAAGGTCAATTACGAAAAAAAATTGGTCTATTTTTTGCATACATTTGTGTAATACATGAAGCCAATTGGTAGGCCATTTAGATTTTTTTTTTTTGGAGAATTGACAGCTTCAAATCAACTATGCATCCACTTATAGGGATCCAAACATGACTAAAATAAAATCTCTCAATCAGGATGATAATCAGGTTCCATTACAATAGGATCATGTTATGTTTGCAATAGGGAGAGAGGGGGAGAGAGAAAGAGAGATATAGATAGAAAGAGGAGGAGATAAAGGGGGGACGAGGGGGGGGAGAAAGAGAGAGAGAGAATAGGGAGATATATAGAGAGATAAGAAGATCAAGATGGTGATGGGGATGGAGAGAGAGGGAGAGAGATATGTAGAGGACAGAGAGAGATGAGGGGGATAGAGAGAGATAGAGAGAGAGAGAGAGAGATAGAAAGATATGGATAGAAAATAGATAGAGGAGTGAGAGGGAGATAGAGAGAAATGGAGAGAGAAGGACAGATGGAGTGAATGAGGTAGAGATAATGATATATAAATAGGCAGGGGGAGAGATAAGGAGGGAAAGAGAGAAAAAATAAGGTGATAGAGCCAAGTAATAGAGAAAGGGAGAGAAATATAGGGGAAATATAGAGATGGAGATAGGGAGGGAGAAACATGGAGTGTGTGGTATATAAGAACTAGAGCTCGAGATATGGAGAGAGAGAGAGGGTGAGGGAGAAGGGGGAGAGATTTATAGAGAGGAGAGAGAAGTAGGGAGATATTGAAAGAGGGAGAGATAGGGAGAGAGGGAGTAATAGGGAGAGAGGGAAAGATAGGGAGAGATAGAGACATAGATATAACTTGGGAAAGATAGAGGGGGTGAGAGAGATAGAAGGAGAGAGAAAGAGGGAGAGGATGAAATAGAAAGAGGGAGATAATGAGAGAGGGGTAGATGGAGAGAT
>VDFB02271358.1:624356486-624378861 GCA_007258455.2 Sequoia sempervirens | reverse complement strand
ATGTATGCAAAAATTGGATATCCAATTTAGATCGGACATCCGATTTATAGCACCAAAATATTACATTTTAAAATGTTTTTCAAATTAGATAGTTGACATGAATTGAATATCCAAAACAAATCGGATATCCAATTTGTAGTACTTTGGCTTGGGAATTTCTATGGAGCAATGTACTGATAGTGAACCCAAAAAAAAAGTCAACTCAGGATTTTTGCATTTTTTGGCGAGTTCAAAACACTACTTTTTTCATGTGGCCACTTTTTGGCCCATCATGATCCTACACATACCTAGGTCTAAATTAGGTAGTTGTTATTTCTAAGGTGGATCACTCCTTTCTTCGAAGGACATACACTTATGATTGGGTCAAGTGTTCTTTTCTTTAGAAAATTCCTATTGCCTTTTTGATAGGTTAATTATGATTTGATTAGATGGGTTATGAAGCACTTATTTCAAACAAATATCTTTATGAAAGAAGTATATTGGCATGAAATTAATATGATTTTTATTCCAATGTAAAAACTACAAAGAATGGAAACAATTCTTTCAACACAAACTATTATGTAGTAGTCAATTAAAATGATTAAGATTACTCTATATTAGTTAGGATACATAACTAAGAAAATGATCTAAAGTGACTTATTTATCCTAGAGGAACTAAGTATATAGTATACAAAGAAAACCAACAAACCCACAACTACCCCTATTTTGAAGGAGTTTAGTTTTCTCCCCTTCCTAATCTTGCTAATATTGTATAATTATTTTAAAGAGATGAAGGGTCATAACACAAATTTATTCAACCCAGTAAATAGCTTGGTTAATGAAACTTGACAAAATCAACAAAACAATTGCTACATTTGGCATTTCATGTTGAATGAAGAGCGGTGACAATAATCTACTTATAGTTTAATAAAACACTATTTTTATAAGAAGGCTTGACATTAGAAAGATAATTGTTATTTATAGTTTAATAAAACACTATTATAGTTTTACCAACATATACTATTGTATTCTTGCATGGATTCTTAGTTAATATATGGGGGGATAGAGATAGATGGGGAGAGAAAGAGAGAGAGAGATAGAGATATATGGGAAGCGAAAGAGATATGGATATATATGGGAAGAGAAAGGAAGAGAGGTTGAGATAGAGAGTTGAAGGATAGGGGGATAGGGTGGGAGAGATAGTGAGAGATAGAGAGGGGAAGATAGAGAGGGGGAGGGAGAGAAAGGGATATAGATAGAAAGAGATAGAGAGAGGAGTGAGAGGGAGATAAAAAGAAAAATAGAGATAGAGATATAGATTAGGAGAGATGGAGGGAGAGATGGAGTGAATGAGAGAGAAGGGGGGAAGAGGGAGAGATAGCTCAATAGATAGAGGGGGGAAGGAGTGACATAGATAGTGGGAGATATAGAGATATAGAGAGCGATAGGGAGAGATATATCAATCACCCTCCCTATATCTCTATCTATTCATCCTTATCTCTTTATCTCTCTACCCCTCTCTATCTATTTGTCTCCCTTTCTATTTGTATGTTTGCCATTATCTCCCTCTCTCTCTATATTTTCTTCCCTATATTTATCTTTGTCTCCATAAGTGCGCAATGGGTACATTGAAGAGGTCTTAAAGGAGAATTATCATATCTTTAATCAAATGGCATGTTACCTTGAGCATAACTCCCCAAGAACACATGCCATCCTTGGATTGTTGACATGAAACAACCAATCAAAATTTAGTTTCTCTCTCTCATATTAATATATATTACTAATTATATTAAATATATATTATATTAATTATATTTTGTATTATATAAAAATATACTTATTATTAATTATTAATTATAATAATTTTATTAAAGAATATAATATATAATTATAATAAGTTGAATAATTATATTATTTATTATGTAAAATATAGCTAATATATACTTAACTATATTGTAGAATATTAAAACCTAGCTAAATGGTGCCAAAATTTTCAACTTAATTAACATACTGTAAAACCTAATGAAACCAAGTTGTAGCTCATCAAATTGAAGAAGTGAAAGGTCAATACCAGTGTTGAGGAAGAGTTTGGAGTAGTGAAAACAAGGTCAATGCCAGCGCCAAGGAAGAGTTTGGAGTAGTGAAAACAACGTCAATGACAGCGCCGAGGAAGAGTTTGGAGTAGTGAAAACAAGGTCAATGCTAGTGCCGAGGAAGAGTTTGGAGTAGTGAAAACAAGGTCAATGTCAGTGCCGAGGAAGAGTTTGGAGTTAAAACAAGGTCAATACCAGCACTGATGAAGAGTTTGGAGGAGTGAAAACAAGGTCAATATTAGCACCAAGGAAGAGTTTGGAGGAGTGAAAACAAGGTCAATACCAGCGCCAAGGAAGAGTTTGGAGTTAAAACAAGGTCAATACCAACGTCGATGAAGAGTTTGGAGGAGTGAAAACAAGGTCAATATCAATGTTAAGGAAGAGTTTGGACGAGTGAAAACAAGGTCAATACCAGTGCCGAGGACGAGGTTGAGGGCACTTAGGGAAAATCAACGACCAAGGGGAAATGAGTACTGTAAGTTTGGCACCCCCATTCTCTTTAACCTTTAATTTTCATGCCTAGTTTCCAAAGATCTTCTCATACATTGGCACCCCCATTCCCATAAAATGGTATAAGATAAGATAGAAAAATAAAATAGCTGTCTTTCACATTTTTATCCACCAACCTCAATTCTTGATAAAACTCCCATAATCTACCCACATCATGGTTGAGGTCTAGGATTTCATCACACATAGCCTTCCTTGCATGAGTCTGAAGCAATTGTAGACTTAGCCCAAGTATATGTTAGGCTAAGGTAGATCTAATGAATGGAAATAGAGGCATACAATTCTTCTTTAATACCTCCACCACAAACATATGCAAGGTGTTGGTTGTTTTTACGGTAAGTAGGTTGATCTTCTAATCTACATATGGAATTGCAAATTCCAATAAAGGGCAGCTCAAAGGACCTAGACCAACTGACGAGGATTTGAAAGACCTCCTACACTTTGGGCTCTGCAAGACCCGGGAGGGTGATCCCTTAATGAATTTACAACCTTTGCACCATCATCATAAACAACATTAACAACAACAGATAATCTCATTGAATATCTCAACATAATAGGATAATACCGAATAGAATTGGTTGTTTATCAATAATATCAACTATTTGGAGCATGAGATAACTACAACAACATTTCACAGTATAAGATAGTAATTGATTTGCAATTTGTAGCAAGCTCTAGGTAAAGGCAAACAAATACTAAACCATACAAATAAGTACAACTTAGATCAGTTCCATATATCCATTGGAGGAGTCAAATTTATAAGCATCTAAGGGTTTATGACAAATTTCACACATAACATATAAGATCCTTGATAACATTGCTTTACAATCTCATCAATATGTATTCTAACCAAATACTACTTATCAAATCCTTATACATAACATATCCACCTACAATCCCATTCAAGCATTTTAATTAATTCCTTGAATTAAACCTAAAACAAGAATCATACACACCACAATAGTGAGATGAATGAAACAACTCTTGATCATTTTATTCAAAATTAAGATATGCTTGTACAATGGAGAGACATGAGTTTGTATTAATCATATAAATTCAAATGCCAGTACTGTCATAAAACATCAAATTCCCATCAATTAAAAACCTACTATAGAATGACTCAAAACCTAAATTGTATTTTCCCTAAAACCATCATACTTTACAATTTTCTCTACAACTTCATCTAGACTCGAGCAAAAATATCTAACTTGCTAACCCATACTTGTGGCCTTGAAATCCTTCTTATAGAAAAATAAGGATCAAACAAGCATCAGGCGAGAAAGCACACATGTCACCAGCCAATTGGACCACCTTGTGATACTCCAAAAATTTGTTACAACAACAATCTCCATGGAGAATCTTCTTGTTCATTGTGCCCACTAAGAATGGTTGATGCAACAACAAAAAACTTCAAGAATTTTGCACCTAGATTGTCACCCAAAAATAAATTTGGAATCTGTTGTAACCGCAACAACTGAATTGTCAACCATTAGCAGCCCACTCCTTTTCACTCTTCCTTAGTTAAATATACATTTACCTATTTTTGGTACTCTTCATTAGTTGGGCAATCAAAATTGATCACCTCATTCACCTTGACACTATAAGGTTTGTACTTAACTACCACCTGATTCACTTCTCTTTCAAAAGACTCCAAGAATGAGTTGGTGCTAATGATTTTGTCCATACAGCTCACCAATAAATCATAATCTGAGTTACCCTATTTTTGAGGGTTTTGTAGTCGAAACATTATATAAAGGGGCTCTTACACTTTTTGTGATTATTGTAGCTTGTGTAAGAGGCCCCATGGATACTGTTATAATAGTAGGATGCATGAATAGGGCATAAGATGAGAAATAAAGAAGGTATAGTTGTTGTCCTCAGTAGTTTTGTGAAGAAAAGCATGTGACATGAGAGGTTCAAGCCTAGGTTTCAAAAAAACATGTATGGGAGATCTGATTTTATGAATTTTTATCCATGTGCAGACCTAATGGGTTGTTCTTGAACACTAAATATAAATGATATACATGCATATACACACGCACGCACACACACACACACATGTATGTATGTATGTGTGTATATGTATTTTTAAATGTAAATGTAAATGCAATTACTAGATGATCTCCTGGAACAATTAATGCAACATATCATTAAAGAAATCTATATCTATGTATATAAATGTGTATTTCTAAATGCAAGTGTAAATGCAAAGAGCATATGGTTTTTTAGTGTTATAGATACAACATATCCATAAATTAATGTTTAACTGAAATTCTAAAGTCTTCAACACATGTAATATGAAATTGATCAAACTATTAAACTACATGAGAAACAAATGAAAATAGTAAATGCATATGTATGTGTATTTGTAATTGTAAGTGTAAAATAAATTAGAATAATGAAAATTATAAAAGAATACAAGGAAAGGTCTCCTCCCTTCTTGGTAGTGATAAGCTCTTCTACACACAACCCTTAAAAATTATGAATAGAGGAATATAATCTTTGAAGAACTCAAAGTTGATTCTCTCCTACCTGATGCAATTAGTCATTTTATCCTTACAAAAATTTATAGTGATTACTAGAGGCACATAGTCCAATTCTTCATAATAGAATAATTTGATCATACTTTTCCAATGATGGCATTATGAGAAAACCTTATGTTAAATGAATAATTCCTAGCTAAGTTCTTTAAATCATGTCCAGCCATATAAGAGAAGACTGATGCTATGTGTATCTAGATACCATGGAGAAAGGCTCTTTGGGCTCTTTCATCAATCATCCTACCTTAAAACATACCAAAAGTTTCCTAGCAATTAGACATAGGAAGATTTAAGATGACTTAAAAAAAATTATTGCCAAAGCATAAACTTATGATGACTTAACCAAGCCTAGTACACACTCCCTCCCCATTAACCACTTAGACATATGGAAATTAAATGTAAATTTGTTGCTATTCTTAGTCATGTAGGTGTCCAATAAACCACTTGTGACCTGCTTCCCTTCAAGTTTATTTACTTGAATGAAGAGCAGAAGTCCTTTGATTACAATTAGAGAATACATTTGAGGCCTTTTGTGTAATTGGTGGACCATAGTCACATTTAACACTTGTTACAAAGTTTGGGAGTTAAAACATTAAGTAGACTTGATTTGTGATGGATACATTTGGATGGTAGTAACAATACTTGCAATCTATCAAGACTTGATTACCTTATAACCTGTGAAATTCTAGCGATGAAATGATAGATTAATCATAATGTCACCTCAGGATCACATCACCATGAAAGAACTTCATCCAACATCCTTATGAGTGCAGGTACCACCAAATAGGTATTTGTCAGATCTATCTTCCTTGAGTGAGAGAAATTCAGGAAGAGAAGAGGAAAGCAAGACATGTAGTATGTGTAAAAGAGGGAGATCAACTAGAGGTCAAAAGATTACAAGAAAATTTTGTAAATGCATGGAATTTTTTCTTACTGAAGGGGGGTCATGTTCTTATGATGATGAGAGCATAGGCGATGTCGAGGTGCCCTTGAGGTACAAACATCTATGGAAACAATGGGAACCCAAGGAACTTCCTCCAAAAAACACTGATTTTTGTGTCAATGAGAGGATATATTGCATAGCACCATTGTCATTACATGGTTTGGGCCTATTTTTCATGGACAACATAAAGGTATGTTAAGAAAAAGTTACTAAATTGATGGAGTATGTCGGACCCTATTACAGTTACAAATATTGGATGCAACTAGTTCGATATACACAAAGTATGCATAGGTATACATTGTTAGCAAATTATATATAGCTAAAAGATAAGGATCAAAATAAAGGAGTGGCTATGTACATTGACAGAAGGCCAAAAGCATCAAGGAATATTGTAGGGTTTATAAACAATACACGACCTGGGTCAACAAATAAGCAACCCAATTGCATATTCGAGGTGCTCGAGGGAAACCGTGTACTCATATGTGTGATAAAATCAATAAATGCAGGGGAAGAGTTGCTAATCGATTACAATTTGAATTGCTTAGTTACAAACATAGTTACTATGGGGGTGGTATGTACTATGTACCATTTTACCCAACCTTCAATTAATAACTCCAATATACCCTTTTATTCTTATGTTTTTTTTCGTAAGTCTATTGGTTTCATTTTGGTAATATTTTTTTATATTTAATTTTTGTCACAGTGAGACATTGATCGTACGGAGAAGGCTCTGACCTAGAGCACAAATCATGATTTATCTTCACGCGCTTCTACCTGATAGGTTTACCTCATTCTAATTGTACAAATTAGATACGAGCAAAATGTTTTATTATTATGTTGTTTTGATAAGTTTATTGGGTTAATTTTGATAATGTTTTTAATATTCTTGTTGCAGTCAACTAATCAAGGAAAGGCACTAGTAGTAGATGAGAGCATCGATAGGGAGGTGCAGTCAATATTATGTGATGATGACATTGCTTATTCAACAAGCCCTCTCAATATGATAAGGAAGACCCAAAAAAAATGCAATAAAGAAATCCTCAAGTTGTTATTCATAGTCCCTCAAATAGATGAGATAAGAGAGAGGGTTAAAATATTGACTGATAGATCACAAAACTTGCAAGTAAGCTGTCATGAGGTCTTTAATTATAACATAAGCTCACTCATGATTTTATATTTTGTACTCTTTTATGTCATGAACTAAAATATGTTTTATTTTTATAGGATTTTTTGCATTCTCATAATTTGCTCCTGGCCATGATCAAGCTACTGCAAGTGTTGCTTGAGGATTAGGGGTTGGTACAAGTGTCCATCCTAATCTTTCTGTGCATACATCACATCATCTAACCCCATCATCCATACCTATATTTTTGTCTAAAATTTTGGCAACACATACCATGCAGGCATCCATTAGTGCACCCTATGTCGGTGAACACATGCCAAAAGATTCATCAGGACATGTACCTGGGGATGCAGAGGCCACTAGTACTGGTGATATTTTAAGAGCATTTCCTGGATCTTCCCCTATTACTAGTATGGGAACATTGCCAGTCACATTTGTGGTGACTGAGGATTTCATTCCCATAAAGATGGAGAAGGTCCTAGGTACTTTAAAATGTTTTAATTATTATTATATATAAGGGTATGTGCAAGATCATGATGGGCCAAAAAGTGGCAATGTGATGGGTATGTGGCTGATGACTATTTTTTACCCAAAATTGATGAAATGAAAAGGGTTTTTAAAGGATATTCTCAGCTTTCCACTAATATAAATTATACTTTACCTTGAATTTAATAAGTAATTATTATTGATTTTCTATTCAAATTAGGAATAAAGTCCTAATTGATAGGTTGATTGAAAAAAATCTATAGCTTTCAAATGGTATCACATTTTTTGAATCCAAAACATGTGTCACATTCTATGCTTTGCATACTATATGATTAAAAAAAGAAAAAATGAATTTCATGAATTTTTGACTAAGTTAAGGTGGTCAGACATATGATTTTTTATATTTTTAAAAAAATTGTAATAAAAATTCATAATTAATTATTTACTTTGAAAAAAATTACAAAAAATATGCATCACATTGGGGCATGAGTCCTCTACTTATATCTAAAATATTATAAAAAAATATTATCATTTTATTGTGGTTAGGGTAGTTAGATGACACCTACTTCTTTATTTTTCCTAAAATTTAAGTACCACTGCATTAAAATTTCAAATTTTCACAAAATAGATTTTTTAAACAAACCTAGTAGTTTAGAAACTACATTCAATTTGCTACAAATTTTATTCTTACATATTTTTGAAATAATACAGATAACTTATTCAAATCTTTATGTCACTTTGTCTAACTCTGATTTTTTTTGAATTTTTTGCCACTTAAGGGCCTATTTTTTCCATGATGATCTTGCACATACCCATAATCCAATTGAAATTTACTTATTGATCACTCTTTTTAGACTATTGATCCCATGATAATTTTGTAGGAAATGATGTTTTTTATAAACATATAAGAGATATTACATTGGAGCTCTTCGGGCCCACCATACGTACACAGTGGAATGCCCAAAATTAAGATTTAAAAGATGAGCTCATTAACCGTTTAGTTGTGCTCTTCGGTGATAAAACATTCAACCGAACCAAGGTCCTTAAGAAAGTTGGTACCTATCTAAAGTATGTGAGGGACCAATATAGGTCACATTTAGAGAAGAAAAAAAAGTATGAGCACCCCCCCATGATTTCAGAGGAGTGGAAGAACCTAGTGTTGGATGGAAAGGAGAAGGCTGAAAAGAAAAAAGGAAAGACACCACCGGGCCAAGGAAGGTATGTGATACTATCAACAATGTAATTATATACTGATTACTCTTTCTTTTTACATAATCTAACGTATTTCAAACTTTTCATAGGCTACTCGACACATCGAAGGCTACAAAAGCAAGACTAGAAAAACACGGGCAGCACAAACTTGGCTCTGGTTGTTATATGAAATTAGCCACATGAATTGTAAGTATCAATAAATGAAATATAGTATCCAAATAATAAATTGAAAACAATTTTGGTTTTATCACACCATAGAAGCAAAATTCATGATCTTATGCAAAAATGTAGGGCTTTGAATTCAACAAAGTTCCGACAGAAGATGACCTAAAGATTGTCTTCTAGCAAGGCTATGGAGTTGTGGCTAAACACCTAAGACTCTTGACTAGGAAAATACAACCTTCCACTGCATCTAACACACAGGTAAATAAACTCAATAAAGTTTACTTAAAACTGACTACTTGTGCAATCTATTCAATATTAATTTCCACCATAAAGTAATTACATGCCTATTTGTTTTAAACATTCAAGCAATGATAATACTGCACATGACATTGGAATGCAACCTGGTGAGGGTGGAGCACAACCTGCAGATGAAGATCATGGTGTGCATCTCAGTACTTTAGAGCATGTAGAGCGTGATCAACATGTTTAACATGATCAGGCTAGAGAAGATCAGGAACATGATGTGGCCCCATCAGGTAAAGAGGACCACTCTAAAGTTATTTTAAACATATTTAATTGCAATTGGTGTATTAATTAATGTAACCTTTCATCTTTCAACTTTAGAGCATGTAGAGTGTGATCAACATATTGAGCATGATTAGGCTAGAGAAGATACAGAGCCACTCTCATGTTCTCTTAAACATATTTAATTTCAATTGGTGTAGTAATTAATGTAACCTTTCACGTTTCAATTGCAGATTAGGATTTAGAGGGTGTTCAGCATGTTGAGCATGAGCATATAAATAAATTTCAAGAACATGATGTGGACCCATCAAGTAAAGAGAACCACTCTAATGTTCTTTTAATTAATGAAATACTTGTAACAATAATAATAAAACATATCAGTTTAACATTTCTTTCTCATTGCAGTAGACCCCCCCTTGTAGTGACATCCACGTCATGAGCAAATGACTATGTGTACATTAAGATCATGATCAGAGGGTAGAACAACTAAAGGGGGGACAAATATTGATTTAGAAAATGATACTCCACTTCAGATTTTTGTAGCTTTAAAAAAGAAACAAAAAAAAGTGATTGTAATCATATCATGACAACCATATTTTTGATAATATGTAAAAACTACAAGAATGAATATTATATGTTAATGAATGAATGTGAATATGCTATTTAATGAATTTATATGTTATTAATGGATGGATGAATGTTATATGTTATTAATGGATGAATGAATGAATGTTATATTTTATTAATGGATGAATGAATGATTAATGTTATATGATTGGGTATGGGGAATTGAGAGTGATGTGATGGGGAGGGAGGAGTGGCCAAATGAGCTTCCACTGTCATGTGGTTGGCCCTGTTAAGTAGAGAATATTAAACTATTCTTGAAACAAAGAGAAGCTCAATAAGGTAATGAACTTTTCAATATAAGAAATGCATTGTTTGAAGCATCAAACCAATATGCCAAGATGAAAAAAAGTGCTAAATTTTCACTATGGTGGCAGAAAAATGATTCTTTCTACCCTGAATACATGCTCTGCATCATAATTTTAATTTTTTTCCATTCCAATGTTCTAAGTTTAGTTTGTTTGTATGGATTTGTATGAATACCACATTGTGTTGTGTGTGTATTTGGTTTCAAAGCTCTATTTCTTATGTTTTTAGTGGTGACATAACTCTAAAATTTGACTTTTGTGCATATTAGGTTAGTGGAAAAATTGACAGCTCTGAAGGGTTTAGACGCTCGATTGAGATAGATACACATATATTTGGATCTTCTTGTTGATGGGAGGCTTCAACTTAACCATGAAATTTTTTAGCATCTGTAGGTATGCAAAATTTCTCTACTTACATTCCTTCTTGATCACAAATGTTGTAAATGATATTAATGATTCAAACTTAAGATTCGTTTCATTTTTATAATGATAAAAATGTTATACTTTGCTATACATTCAAGAATTCTCTTTCCCCCTACCCTTTTCTCTCTCCCTCCTCCTTTTAAGAATTTTCTTTGGCATAAAAGATTTACATTTTTGTCTCATTTACACAAATTTATCTGAACCTCCAGGAGTGAATAAAGATATGTAAAAGATGATGGATTATGTCTATAGACACGGAAAATTAGCATTATGCATAATCATCTGCTCATTGAATTGATCAAATGCAACAAATCCATTCATCAGGTAAATCAGGTCAATCCAAAAGTTTAATCAAATAATACCATTTCATCTCTCATAAATCATTCAACCTTCATCTTGCATCATCCATTTATTTAAATAAATCAGGACTTTATTTAAATCAAATCCTAATCATATTCCACCATTTTCTGATTTAAATAAATCAATTATATAAGTCCTAAAAGTCAAAATCATCTAAACACCATTAAGCTAACCTAATCATCATTAATTTAATCTAACCATGATTAAATGCTAATCTCACCCACTTGCATTCTCTAGATTTGGCCACTTGCACATGAAATTGCATTTAATTGATTTATCAAAATCTTTATTTTCAACTTGGCATAAAGGGAGAATATTCTCCAAGTTTGAATCTCCCCCCAAGTGGACATGTACACCCAACAAAGTATTTATGAGGCCTTACATGTCTCTTACATGTCCCCTTCCAAAGTCAAAATCAGTATTTATTGCCAAATTTGAATTCAAATTCTCCCTCTCATAGGCACTCTTCCCAAATCTTGCACAACCATTGGCCTATCACCACTTGACAAGTGTCATCTTCTCATTGGAGGATCTTTAATCCCACATTCACCATCTTGGCCAATCTCTCACCAAGAAAATCTATAAAAGAAGGCTTAATCCTCATTCATAGGATCCACAATTTTATGCAAGGTTACTCTCTTGGTTTGAGAAATAATCTTGTTCTTCATCTCCATTGTAATACATCATCATTTAGCTATTGATCAAGGGTTGGGAAAGGGTCACTAGCACATGTGACACCAATCCAACATGGAATAGGTGATTATCTTGCTTTTGAAATGTTTTCTTGATGTTGTTTTTGTTACTTGTGGCATTTCTTTAGCATAGATATTTTATTTCATGGAGGTATTTGCAGATTTGTGTGTTTAGACTAACCTTTCTAATAAGTATTTGAAGTTGGTCTTACATGCAGATTTAGGATACTTCATTGTGGCGCTAGAAGGAGGGCCTTGTACCTCTGTTTTTCAGCAAATCACGCAACATAGTTTTCTTCTTGTTGAAAATTTTAGCCAAAGGCCTTTATTCTTTGTTTTATTGCTGGAAAATACTAATCTAACATGAATTATTTGCCTCTGGTCTTATTTCATGTCCCAACACTAGAGAAATAACTAAGGGCACATAGTTATCATAGGCTATGAATTTTTCTAGCCAGGCGTATCTAGAGGAATGATGGGTTTAGTTGTATTGGGTATTTCATTTGTAAATGAAATAGGGACACCTCTGGTTTATTAAGTGCTAATATTTTATGCTTATTACATAATGACTATCCCTTTCTATCCTCTGTGGTTCTCTGTACTTTCTTATAATGGAAAGAAGTAGAGAAGCAATGTCGTAAAAAAAATGCTAACAGATTGATGTTTTCATATTACATATTATCAAATGCTTTTTCTATTCACACTTGCTAGTAAGCCTTTAAAGGTCTGAGGCAATGGCTTTACGCCTATCAGAGGCATTTTTCTGAAAGTTTGTTTCTTTAAATCATTGCTCTTTTTATCGACTAAATAGCATTTTTTCGAAAGTATCCAAAGCCTTCTCAAAGAATCCATTCGGTGCTCACTTTGCAATTATTACAGTCAATAAAGACCACAGTTCTTTGAAGATTTTTGTCAAATAGTTCACCCGCCTTGAAGGTTTCTATCATTCACATAAGAAGAAAACCATATCAGCTATTACCTGCGCACTGTATTTCCTTTACCTTGATTTTCGGGGTTTTGCATGCAAGTTGAAGTAGCTTATGTCTGTGTGTATTCCATATTTTCTTATTTTCATCACTTTTTCAAGTGGCTTTCTTTAGAATAAAATGGTAATGGGCAGTATAACAAAAGGAGGGCAATAGAAAGCAGAGGTAGATAAACATTCCAGTTGGAAGCGGCAAGCATGTATGTTTTCTTTTGGCTTTACTTTTTATTATTTCTATTATTACTAGAACTTGTTCTTTCTGAACTGTCTGATATGATACATTGCCATATTTTTGAAATGATACATTTCCAGTGATGGTATTGGAATTAGGCACCAGATTTCTTTCAAAATTTTCTCCCTAAACTCTACTTCACCGCCACCTTCATTGAATAGCAAACCATTAATTGGCCGTATTGTTTTGAAAGCTTCATGCCATTCTGCTGGCGTTTCTCGGGATATCTTTAGCTGTTTTCAATTTTTCTCATTTTCCTCGGTCTTATCAAGAGCATCCGTTGAAATTAGGTAAGATTTTGAGATTGGGATTTGTATGCCTTATGTCTGTCACTTTCAAGAAAGCAGAAGAGTTCTAGCATGGGTCACTTTGTTTTGAGGAAATCTTCCAAGAGAAGCAAAACTACTACTTTGTATGTCTTAGCCACCTCAAATGTATGAGAGGGGAAATCTTCTGCCACTAGCAAGCTTTCACAATCTTGATTAAAGAAGCAAGACATTCCTTGTTTTGTCAGATCTCTATATAGCTGCGCAATAAATAAATAAAAATTTTTGCTTATCGCTGTGACTGAGAAATACATCAAACTTGTGTCCCGCATGCTCACTAGGTGGAGGATATGTCAGGGCGTCCCTTGTGATGATTGATTTACTGCTGTCACCATCGCTTTAGTTTCTAAAGCCTTTTCAAAATGAGTCCATTATGAGCATATGCTGCAAAGATATCTTATTCTGTCAAAAGATTCATGTACTTTATCTTTGAAGTAATGTGCATTTATGATCTTCACTTGTGATAGCATGTTCATAGGTGGATTTGGTGAAAATGGATGGCTGCAAGGTTCCACATAATTTGTCTTCAGCAAAACTGGTATCGAAGTCTCACTGGAGTTAAATTCTATTTTATTTACATTGAAATAAATGTTGTGAATGTGTCGTCAGTGCTATAATGATTTGAAAATTTTATGAAGTCAATGAAAGCATTGGAAGGTAGGTATGGTTGGCGAGCTGATTCATGGCACAGCCTGTTTGTTGGGTGCTTCATTCTTTCATGCTGCAACTTATGTTTTTTTAAAATGCTTTGATTGATTTGTCTGACTTTTGTGCCACGACACTTATATAATCTTATGTCATTAAGTTTATTTCTGAATATGCTTACTGGCTATCTCCTATGTCATAATCGGTTTGAAAACTTTTAGGGAATTCTTATCAGCCAACCCTCCTTTTTTACTTAATATCTGACTTATAAATATATTGTTGGTCATATATTCTCATGATTAAGAGGGCAAATATTTTAATATCGATTGTCAAAAGGTGTTGATCAGAAATATATTGGCATTTGTTATTGAGTTACTTTTTTGTTATTTACATTATTATTAAGTTCTTTGCAAAAGGATAGACAAATGAGTGAAAGAATAAAAATTCAATAAGGAATTCCAATGCAACGTTATCTTTATTTTATTTTAGTTTTTATATATATAAAGTTGACATGCCTTAATTTGTAGCTCTTACTTGTGTTATTTATAGGTGAACAAGGTACAAATGAAGGAAAAGCAAAGGCAAAAAGGTACAAAGCTGAAAATCAACAAAGATACAAAAGCTAGCAAAGGAAAACGAAAGGAGATTTTTTTTTTAAAACTCAAAGTGTTTTTAAATGCTTTAAGTGTTTGATCAACACTAATTCACAAAATTGTTTATCTTTTCATTTTAGAATACTAATTTTCATTTGGGTCTAAAACGAACAATTTGATTTTCATTGCAAAGGGATTAAAATGAATCTTAGGACAAACTCACTAGATTTTGTTTGAGGTTAAGAATTGAACAATCAAAACTCACACTTCATTTTGGTGCTTAAAATGAACTCACAATTGCTTTGAAGGCTATAAAATGAACAAGTGCTTGAATTGTGTGATTTTGTCTTTAGAGTGCGTATCCTCTCCCCTTGCGCTTCGTGCGATCTAGGGTGCATGAGAAACACTCAAAATACATTTTATTGCTTTGAAACACTTTGATTTGGGCTTAAAAATTGAACATCTTGTGCGAATGTGAGTAGGGGAATTTTCACATACATTCTCTTTCTTTGTGCCATCAAAGATTGATCGAGTTATGGATTGTGTCTTTGCTTGCTTTTGTTTATCCTAGAGGGCCTGCCTTGAGGAAAAAGTACTCACCCAAGGGAACGACTCAACTGGTAACACTCTAAAGCCAAGAGTATTTCTAGTTGGGATATAAATGTGGGTATTGGTTAAACGCCATTATCACGTGGTTGGCTCCAACAAGATGGATCCGAAAGGGGACTCTTGCTGTATGGGTCAATCTCCACGAATGGAAAGTCCTTACTAGAACCCATGTGCTAGAATTTTCCAAAATCCTTAATCTATTTGTTGGTGCAAGAATGGTCGTTATGAAGCCACCCCACACTTTTACGGTCTTTAGTAGAAATGGAAAACATGCCATGGGAGTTTCATGGGTGTTGATGCTTGGCTGCCCTGTATAAGTGAGTGTCATGGAGGGGAGCCAGTGGGGTCAAGCATCTAACCATTCACTAAAGATAGGCGTAGCTGGACTTTTCCAAGTGGGGATTCAACAAATATTGTCTTACACATCCATAGGGCTTGTAATTGTTCTTCATTTGAAAACATAGTGTTGTATTCAAAAACATTTTGCAAACAAACATTTAACATGATTCTCAAAATTTCAAACCCTCTTGAAGACAAATATCATTGACTCAATCCATATGCTATTGCTTTCCCTTGGGATTCACATCCTTAGAGGTTCCTAAGCATTGGATTACACCTCAATTTGTCTTCTTGAGTAAACAATAGGAAAACCATTGCCTTAAGTTCATTGAATTTCCACATAAAATATCTTGTGGGGTTTAAAGAAATTAAGATATTGGACATCTTAGTTTGAAACTTTAATCAAAGAGTGTTTTTGGTAAAATAAAGCCATTAAACAAAGATAAGCAAAATGAACTTTCATGTGTGTTGAAGACTCCAAAATCCCAAAAGTACAAATCATTGATTGGAAATCCAAAATGTTCAAATCATTTCTTGGTTACAAAGGTCATTAGGAAGCATTTGCATGCTCTTCAATACCTAGGTCTAGGAAAACAAAGTGGTCTTTTTAGGTTCATCTAGGGATCAAAACAAATCAAACCTCTTTCATCCATCTTTCAAAGCATCAAACATCATCTCACAAATCATCTTTTGAAAAAACCTTGAAATCATCCTTGAAGTGCTAGGCTTTATGACAAAATCAAGCAAACACCAAAATCATTGAGACCAAGTCCTTGAAAACATTTATCAAAACTTTGGCTAGGAATGTGTAAATGCATCCTTTTGCGTATCCTTAGTCAAAGTCATCCAAATCATCTTGTCTAGCTTAGTGTATGTTGATGAATCCTTCTCCATATACTAAGTGAAACAATCATTTTGTTTGGGTAGGTGTGGGTAGATGCATACTTCTCCTCACACATATCCAAATCATCATCCTTTGAACACAACTATCCTTTAGATCATTATCAAACATCTTAGGGTCTTTTTGTTCAAAATAAAAAATCCAAATCCAAATCAAGATCAAGGACAAAATCTCAAAATCCAAAAATCAAACCAATCAAAAATCCAAGGCCTAGTATTTCATTCAAGATCTATCAAAAGCCAAAACATCGATAACATCCATCTTTAAACATCACCATCACATTTTGATCCTAAAAATCATCCTAAAACTTTCACTTTGGGACATAAAATAGAGATTAATCCAAGGAATAAAGAGATTCATCTCCCATATTCTCGAAGATTGATCCTTGTTTTATGGTTCAAACAAGATCTCAATACAAGAAGAGTATGGAAGCCAACAAAGAAACACCTGCTTCAAGTGATCTTAGCCAAACCACTCCTGAAATGAATCCCATTGGGGATGGAAATCTCACAATTAGCCTTCCAACATCATCACAAAACCCACAAGAGGAAACCCATGGAGAGGATCATACCTTTGGAATGTCTCACGAACAAATAGCTGAAATGCTCCAAAATTCGGACAACCATAGAATCATCAACATCATGATGAGACTTAACCCTTCGTTGTACATGCTTGAACTAGCAAAACAAGGGGCCAAGTTGCCTTCGGATTTTGATGTGAGCACTATAGTGGAGACATCTTTCCCACCAATCTCATCCACCATCCCCATTTCATCTACACCTCCATCTCAAAACATCACACAAAACATCCCGCAACTCACAACATCATTTGCTCCAACTCAACCCAACGTTAACAAGGGAAACACATTCCTTAATGAACTTCAATCACATCCCCTTGTGAATAACCAAAACTTGGACACAAACACAACCTTGGAACAAAAAATCCCCCATAATCCATTACACCAAAATTTTCCTCTCACTTTAAATTATGACCCATCATCAACATCTTTTCACGAAGCACCACAAACACCTCTTCTCACAAATCCACAAGAAGAAGGGGATATGTTCGGACAAGGGGGCATATTCGATACCACAACACTTTCGCAAGGATTCACCCACCTCACATTTCCACATATCCCACCACTACCATTATCATCCACATCAATCCTTGGCTTGGGGTTGCCTCCCCTACCAAGTATCCATCAAAACAACATCCCAACCATCAATCAAAACATTTTTCCAAATGCTCAAAACTTATTGTTGACATCACAACAACAAACGACAAACACACAAGCAATGGCAACATCATCAAACACCCCCACTACATTGCAAAGCATGGTCTCTCAAGGGCCAATCACATCAACAACGCCACTTACCACATCAACAACACCATCCACCAATCACACAATCTACATGACAACACCATCCACCAACCAAATAATCAACACAACATCATCATCTACCACCATTCCAAATCCACCACCACCTCCACCACCACCAATGTTCACCACATCAAACCAATTTGACGCAACATTACAAGCCACTTTTCAAAGAGGATACCAACAAGTGCAAAAACAAAAAGCCGTGCAACAAGCTGCTCAAGCTGCACAAGCTGCAATACAAGCACAACAAGCTCAAGCATTATTACAACAACAACAACAGCAATAGCAAGCCACTCAAGCTGCCCAAGTCACAAATGCATTGCAAGCACAAAGGGTCGCTCAAGCACAACTATTATTACAACAACAAGCCACACAAGTGGAATCCCAAGCACAAGCTCAAGCGCAAGCACAACAAGCACAAGCACAAGCACAACTTCTTGCACAATTAGCACAATTGCAAGCATACCAACAAGCACTAAAGCAATACCAAGAGCAGCAAGAGGCAGTAGAATTGGCAGCCCAACAACAAGCGTTGTGGGAACAACAACAAGCAAAACAACAAGCATTGTTAGAACAACAACAAGCACAGCAGCAAGCACAACAACAAGCATTTTTGGAACAACAACAAGCACAACAACAAGCACAAATCCTAGAACAACAATAACAAGAGCAACAACAAGCATTGTTCATCCAAAAGTGAGTAGAAGCCTACTTCACCCACCACAACATACCGATACCATTGAACAATGCACCAACCAATAGATCTATCCAAACCATGATCGTGATACCCCAAAACACCTTCATTCCACCCCCTGACCCACAAGATGATGTGACAACACAACTCAAGTTGCTCTCGCAACAAGTTCTCGATCTTCAATCAGGGCGAACAACCAAAATGCAAAGCAACTTGTCTCCCTATCCATTTGATAGGAGCTTAGAAATGAAACCATTCCCTAAGGGATTTGAAATCCCCAAATTTGACAAATATCGAGGGACAAGAAACCCTGAAGATCACATCAGGGAATTCCAGGTTCATTACATGGAAGTTGCATATGACGATACGTATCTGATGCGGCTATTTCCTAGAAGCTTGGCAGGTCCCGCTATAGAATGGTTCTCTCGCTTACCTACAGGTATTAGAACATTCCAAGAGATTACAAGTGCATTCATTAAGAACTACGCAGGTAACACTGCAATGGATGTTAGTCTCGAAGAACTATACGCTCTAAAACAAGGGAAGAATGAATCTTTTGCTTCATTCCTTCAACAATGGCGATCCAAGGGAAATCGGAGCAAGTGGACCATGCCAAAAGAACAACAAGTCTGCACAATCATAGCCAACCTTGAAATTCACCTATCATTCCATCTCAAAGTTCACAGTATCACCACATATGATCAATTGATCTCCAAGGCGCTTAGCATCGAAAGAGCCCTTGTGACTCAACCCGTTGAATCAACATCATATCATGAATAGAAAAACAATCACCCACCATCAAATTACAATGATAAACCTCGTACATGGGTGAGAAACAATAACATCACTAATGATGGCGTCGTCGATGCCAAGGTGGTCATTAGTGGTCCACACTAAAATACACCCGCACTACAAATTCAACCACAACGCCAAAACACTCATCACACAACATACCAACCCAATAATCCCACCATCAATAATGTCAACGACCAAAGAGGACCACCTCAATGCAAAACATACCCCAAACGAAAATACACTACTTTGGGGGAACCACTTGAGGACATCATGAAAAAGCTAATTGACGAAAAACTCATCCAAGCTCCTACATTTGAGAATTATCAAGAACCTGATGTCAAACCTCCTTGGTACAATGAGAATCAACTGTGTGAATTCCAAAAAATCAAAGGCCACACCACAAACAGTTGTATGAGACTCAAGAACATCATCCAAGATCTCATCGACAAAAGAATCATAAATGTGGAAGCACCTACTGGGAATCCGAATCTTAAAATCTACATGAATCCGATGCCAAATCATGGCAACAAAGGGAATAACAAGGATAAAGGAAAAGGAAGTGTAAATCATGTATACGAAATAGTTGTTTCCAACCTCAATGAAAATTGCATGGTCATCACCATCAAAGGCGCCCATGCCGAAGACTGTGGAGTCACCACAAGAGGCGGAAAAGTCACCATTGCAGGATCATCCCAACCAAATAGAGTCCCTACATCAAGAGCTGTTCCATATAGCTAGAATGTTGTAGACCAACTCAAAAGAATGCTAGCACACATATCCATCATGGAGTTGTTAAAAATATCATCAGCGCATAAAAAGATCCTTGAGGAAGCATTAGCCTCATCTACCATCCCCGCAGACCTCGATGCAGAACAATTCCAAGCTACGGTCGGAAACATCATAACACCTAATCTCCTTACGTTTTCTGACCAATATTTTCTCACCCAACCATCTCACAATTGTGCACTTCACTTGGAGGTCATTGTGAACAAAAGAAAAATCAAAAGGGTCTTAGTGGATGGAGGTGCAGGTTTGAACATCTGTTCTTTTAGTCTCATCAAGCAGTTAAAGATATCAGAAGATTCCATTGATAAAGGGAAGGGCATCACAATCAGAGCATATGATGACCAAGAAAGAGTGTCTCAGGGCACAATTAAACTCCCTATCCAAGTAGGGCCAACACTCATGGAAACCACATGTCAGGTCTTGGACCTCGAATTGCCATGCAATATCCTCCTGGGACGCCCATGGATTCATGCGATGAAAGCTGTAGCATCAACCTTCCACCAATGTGTGAAATTCACACATAATGGACAAGAGGTTACCGTCCATGGAGATCTTGAGCCATTTTCATACTACAAGAACCTTGAAGCCAAATATTACAAAATCCCCCAAGTGTCAAAAAATGATGAGGGCCCATCCACATCATACATCGATCCCGCCATTCTCACTTCTACAACAGAGACACCCGCCATTCCCACCATATCCGATATCAAGCTCATCATCTAGGAGGACGGTTGTGGAAGTTATAAGCTCCCTAACAATGCTTTTGTGATAGGAGAGTTACCACAATCTCCAAGATCACAAGGACGCCCACAAGAAAATCAAGCTACCACATCACAACCCTATCCTAAAAATTATCCTGAATTCAAAAGGTGGGGAGACCTTGGCCATGAGATAATTGAAGTGGATCCATCAAACATGTTGTATCGAGATGAAAGACTGACACCTAAATTACCAATGGATGAAAGAAGCAGAGGCCTACACATGATGCTTGCGATGGGCTATGACCGCAATCAAAGACTGGGACAAAATAACAATGGGCTCTTAATACCAAGCATGCCTGAGACGCGACCTATAAAAAATCTTGGTCTTGGATGTACCCCTCCAAGAATAACCATACATGGCCAAATTCCTCCAATTAGAGCCGCTAATGTTTCTCCTCAGCTAGTCCTAGTACAAGTGCACTCCCTAATACCCATAGGGACAAACATGCATAACTTTATCACTGAGCCCTATATTAGTAGCGATGATGAAGATACCTTATCCAACCTACCTAGGTTATTTGAAGATACCACCCTATGTATGATTAGTATCATATCCTTTGAACCAGATAGTCAAAATCATGAGATCCACTTAGTCTACCCCCAACTGATCGACTATGACCAACGAGGACCACCAGTTCTCGATATATTTGAAAATGATGAAGCGCTCTCAGAATTCATGGGATTAAGGGATAACATTCTAGATGGAGATCATAAGGTAGGGTTTATAATGGAGTTGGACACACATGCCTATTACAGATAAACGATTGAATCCTTCAGTCACAAAAGTGAAAAACTAAGAATCATATCCAAGTCCTTGAGTGAAAACCACACTGTGGCACTCTCTGACAAGAAAATAGTAAAAATAAAGGATGTATCCAATGGTGAAAACCTCTCTGAGGCACCTGAGGATGAAGGATTCAATCTTCCCCTAAGAGCTATTCATCAAGAGAAGTTAGCAGTCTTGGCCAAAAAATGCAACCCAATCAACCTAGGAACAGAGGAGACCCCGCAAATCACATTCTATGTGGAATCACTATTATCAGAAGAGCAAGAACTCCTAGCAGCATTCCTAAGGGAAAGGAAAATAAAATTTGCATGGAGTTATGCTGATATGCCAAAACTTGATCCAAATACTGAGGTCCACCACCTAGCAGTGTATCTAGATGCAAAACCTGTCAGACAGAAGCTTCACAAAATGCATCCTCAAATCGCTTTGTTAGTCAAAATGGAGCTCAAAAAGCTATTAGATGCTGGATTTATTCGACCAATTGATTATCCAGAATGGGTATCCAACTTGGTACCTATTTCAAAACCTGATGGAGCTATCAAAATCTGTATAGATTTTAGA